>LPNX010352668.1:169180-206967 GCA_001517045.1 Pseudotsuga menziesii | reverse complement strand
AAATTAAAAGAATTTATACACCACCATTCACTTATTAAGTTAATATGATATATTATTTATTCACAACTTTTTTATTGCTAAAAATTAATATACATTAAAATCAGCTAATAAATTAAAATAATTTATACACAAGTGTTGTCTTATTCAATTAATATGATATATTATTTACTCGTAACTTCTTTATTGCAAAAAAAAATATACATAACTTTTTTTATTGCTAAAAACAATATACATTAAAATCTTATATACTAATATGACATATTTTCATAAGAATAAATTAAGTCTTATACTATTTTTTATAAGAGATTTAACTATAACATTCATTTACAATAAAATGAATATATAAAAAAAAATTATGATTTTGATATTAATTTATTCTAATAATGCAATACATATTATAATAATATTGTTAAAATTTTACATGTAAATAAATCTCAGTTAAATCACATTAAAATTAAATTGATGAGGAATGTACTAAATATAAAAAGTCAACATAAATTAAAAAAATAACTCCTAAAAATATTTTTTTTGTTTAATTTCATTTACAAGTTCAAGACAAATAAATGCTAAAGGACAATAATTTTTTTTGGAAATTTACAATGAATCTTAGTCACATCATTGTAGAGTTATTTTATTAATTTTATTTATAGTCAATTTAGAAAAGTAACTCAACCATGGTTATTTATATTGTGCATAAAAAGTAGTGTAGGAGGTGAGTTGTCATATATACCTACCCCATAAAACCCCTAACTCATAATATTTTAATATATCTTATATTTTTGTAATACATCTCTTAGGAGGCCCATTTTTGACCTCAAATTCTCTCTAATGATGCATGTTGGAGAGAGAATCATTTTCCAACACTAAATAAATCATAATGAGAACAATGAAATCCCTACGATATATTGTCTACTGATTAACATGTTTATATTATAAACTCCGAAGCTTTTTCAGTATAAATATGTGAAAAAAGAATCTCAACATCAATGTTCAGAAGTAGATGTCTCTTTGTGAAAATTAAGGCCTTACTTCACACCTTCATGTAAATATGTCCCTCTATTCTTCTTGGAATAAGACAAATCTACGTGGACTTTCAATTTAGTAATTTATGACTTTTAAAAACCAAATTACAAGTGCAAGGAATATTTGTGGAATGCAAATCAATATGAAGTGAAGGCAGGTTTTCAAAGCAGGATCTAGAAAACAAAACAACAAGTTTGAGTTTTTCCTCCAGTGGAACAAAAAATATATTCAAATTTTAGGTAGACCAATATTGCTAAATTTATTTTTGGATTTTTCTTTATGATTTTATAATGGAATGGGATTGCTAATGTGCTCTTAGATTTATGTCACATGTAGAAATAACATAGATATAATGATAAGGTACATGATAGTTGATCCTAAGTTGTACTAAAAACAAAAAGCCCAATGTTTTGCAAAGGGATGATTCTTTACACTTTGATTTTCCTCTTCTATATTCACCATGTAATCTCCCTTGTTTTCATCTAATTTTTATACAAATAAATTGCCCACCACAAGTGTATTGTTGATATTTCTTCATTACACAATAGATGCCAATTTATGAGACATCAAGAGTTATTATTGGAATGGAAAATATTGTTTGACATATGAGATATGTCAAGGCAATTTTTATGTGAATTATGGAAATATTAAGATTAATTCATGCAAATTTTAAGTAAAATTACTCTTCTATTTGTTAATTTATTTACTTATAATTTATTTTGTATTACAAGCCACTTTTAAGGGATTATTGAACAACACAACCATTTGTATCATATCCCTAACATCTTGTAGTTAAATTGTTTAGTGTCTTAGAAATCATGTTTATGGGGATGTCCATTGATGGATGAACTAACCACTATATGTTTGTCTTGGGAAAGAGAGAATCTAAATCCTACCCATATCTGGTGTGTTTTTGGTTGGAAAATCCTCTTACATATTCTAGAACATCTTCAATAAACTTATGCAGTCCAACGGTACGATGCATTTTGGTAATGTTGATCTTACATGGCCTAAAGTTTGACCACACTTTACAAGTCTAAGAGAAGGGGTCATGAACTGATCAAAACTTAAAGGTAAAAAATACACATACCATTTTCAACCTAAAGATCTTGACCAATTGATTATTTCAACTTCATTTCCAAATGCTTGGCTTACTAGAGAAATATTCATCATTCTTGGGAGTGCGAATGGTAACCAAGTCAGGAAATGGTTTTGTTGGAACTTGATTCCCCTTCGGATCCCAATCCAACATGAACATTACTTTAATTCCAAGAACACCCTATAGATTACACAGAAACATTAGACAAAAACTCCCTGCAATAAATGCAACTTCATATCATAGAAATGTATTTGTAAATTTAATAGACTTGAATAAACAAAACAAGCACAAACATTACTTTGATCTTATATCTAATAAGAATGTGAAAACCTTCATGCATATAGCATATCAAAACCTTCACACGGGTGGATCGAACCAATATTACTTTGTTTCGGTAATGCATCACTCAATAAAACCCCAAATAGCTTCCATATTCAAATCTATATTTCCAAGTAATGAAATATAAGCTGACAAAATGTTTTGGGTATTGAATTGATACAATTGCAAGTTAGTAAAGAGGGGAGAGTAAATGCATTCTTCTTATCTATGTATCTGTATCCCCTACAGTAAGATATTAATGGTTATCTCATAAAACTGAATTGAACTACTAGGGGTAGTGAAGAAATACTCTTGCGGAAAAGTCATTTTTTCATGTTCCTTAGGGTCTTCAACCATTGATGATCTCAAAACGAATTATGTAGGATATTTAGATAAATATAGTGGAATATCCCCCAATAGATAAAAAAAATTGTAATATTTTGAATTACTGTTTTATTTTGTTAACGAGATTGGTTGGTTCTAAAAAAATCCAACTGGTCCTTGGAGGACAGATGTAAATGAAACATTATGCTTTTAATAAAAATGTGAATGATGGGGACAACCATGTTGAAGAGGAAACTACGCATGCGAGAGTGGGGGATGTGAAGATTCAACCTCAGGGAAGTTACACCAAGCGTGAGAATGGCAGTATGGCATGGGACACGCCCTGAGGAATCATGGGTGTAGTGGGCGACAGAAATTCCATGAGGAATTGGCCGTTAGCTGCAAAAGACCTAGGAAAAACAAAAAAGGATAAAAAAGAATAATATCGGAGGAGGCGGGATGCTACTGAGTATGTTGGGAAAGGAACGAACTCTTGTTTTGTGAGCACTCTGTGTTAGGAAAGACTGGAAGAGATACTTATTACGTGAGCAATCAGTGTTAGGCAAGTGATTTCTCACTGGAGAACTATACCTGAGGTTGGATGTCACCTATTCTGGCATGCATAGTTTAGCTCGGGGTTGATTGAGGTAAGAGAAAATATGTGCTTGATCTATGGTTGGGTGGAATGTGGCTGTCCCCTCTTCATTCGGCTCACCTTACCAATAGGTTCCATTACTATGTTTATGTTTCCACAAATCTATTGAGATCGAGATATATCTGTATTTGTTTGAATGCATGTTCAATGTCCATAAAATAATAATGCCAGTTTTTAGGATAGATGAATGTGTTTCTTATGAGGTGGTGTGATGCCCCTACGCTGGGTTAAGGGACTGTAACTTGCATTGATTTCATGGCTTTCTAATGGTGTAACACTCATGCTCTATTTTAAATGGCTATGATTGCATGGGTTATGAAGTTTATTAGTGGTGAAATGCCCCTGATCTGTTCTATTTGACTTTAAATTTCCTGGGCTATAGGGCTTCCCGAGAAGGTAATCCTCATGCTCTTTTATGAAATACTGAGACCAGGTTTTAGTTACATGGTCATTTCTTTGGTGCATTATTACTCCTACAAAGAGTCACTTCTATGCCTATGGACCCCACTCTCATATACCAATGCTAACAGAACCCTGTAGAGAATCTTGAGTGTGGTTCTAGGCTTAATCCTTCCCTGCTTATTGAAGTTCATGTATAATACTCTTAGTCCTTAGATGGAGATAAATATCTGAAGGAAAGTGTGGCAGCTAGTTACTAACTCCTGCTATGGTTTCCCCAAGCTTCAAACTAACCTAAGAAGAAAGCTCAAACCTAAGGCTGTGAGGCCACTAAAGATGAACAACCCCCGATTTTCACCTAACAAAAATCACACAGGAACAGAGTAAAAATTACTAAGAATTGAGAGTTTTTCGCAACCCGTAATATGAATTGCGGAAGTGGAAAACCGTGTAAAATTGGTAAGGAATGGGAGTGTTTCCGCAACCCACAATCCGCATTGTGGAAGCTAAAACAAGTTAAAAATATAAATATATTAAGGGTATTTTGCAATCTGCAATCTGCATTGCAAAAGTGGAAAACAAGTTAAAAATATAATCAACTTAAGGGTCTTCTGTAATCCGCAATCTACACAATCCGAAATTCGCATTGCGGAAAGAGGAAAGCATAAAACGTGAGTGGGTTTTTCTAAAGAGTTAAATGTTTCTGCAATCTGCAATCTACATTGTGGAATGCAGAAAGGAAAATCATTAAAGTATAAGGGTTTTCTCCATCCACAAATCGCATTGCGGAATCCAGAAAGAGGAAAGTATTCCGGTAATATAAAATGGTTAAGCGTTGATCCACATAGATATCAATGGTTGGGGATTGATATTGCAAATGATCGATGACTCACAAGAGTGACAAGGAATGTGACTGCGAAAGGAAATTCGGTGAGTTGGTAAAGGTTAAGCGTTGATCCGAACATAGATCAAAGACTAAGAATTGATGCCGTAATAGATCAACGGCTCATAAGATTCGCAGGTGATGATATTTTGTAAGGAAATATGGTGAGGGATATAAGTACTTCTGCAACCCGAAATCCGCATGCAGGATCAGAGTTACAGAAGGAAGGTCCTGTATTGTTTTTTTGTACGCTTCTGCAACCTGCAATCCACGCGGAAGCAAAGTTGCGGAATGCCACGTGCGGAAGGACTGTTATGGAAAAATTGGTAGAAAGACTAAGTCTTGGTTTTTTAACTAGTTAGGGCTTAGGATGAACCTATAATATTTATTCCAAAGATTTTCCTTATGTCCTCACTGTATGAATGACAAAGAAGGAATATAGCCTGACTTTGTTTTTTTGGTTTATGACTTATGATGTTAAATTTTTTATTTTATTCATTTATGAGAAGTTATTTGGGCATGTTACATAAAGTGCATTGGATTTTTCATCTTCCTTGAAGATTTTTTATTATAAGGATTTCTCTCACTCCCTAAAATCCCTGGATGTTTCAAACACTACGTTTCCATTGATATAATCTTGACCAAATGTAATACAATGTTGAGCCATGGTTAATCAAGGACATAAGATATACAAGGAGCTTGATCTTCTAAGTTAAGAACCTACAAGTGACGAGAATGGAATTACAAAGTTGGGCTTTTCTGTAGAGGTGTTGGAATATTTATTAATGAATATTATTGATGACTTTGGCCATCTTCTCCTAAATGAAGACAAATTACAACAAGGGGAAGAGAGAACATGAATATCTTAGAGATGACACAGGTTATAAACTTGATAGTCCATTCAAGTGCCAAATTAGTTATTACTTGTAGAAAAATGACTCAAAGGAGGCTGAGAAAGCCAAACATGAGGACATTCCATCAGAAAATATAGATGGAATATAATTGTGTACAAAAAAATTCCAATAGTTTTGAAAGAACTATGAAAATGGAAATAGTTTTGAAAGAAATATGAAAATGGATGGCTATAAATAAAAATGTTTTAAAGGAGGTACAATTTAAAAGTATGTCATGATATTGCATCATTTCTCTTTTACCCATGTCCCATAAATACGCATATGTTGCCGATACTTATAATTTCTTGGAACAACTTCTCTTGATACGTGGAGCTTGACAATGTCTACATTTTATTTACCTTTCAAAACATATTTCAACATACTACATATATTTTCCTATTGCGATGATTTCATGGTAGGACCCCTCAAATATAGATTTGCTTGTTTACGAAAATAACAAAATGAAGCTAAAAAAATATAGTCTCAGTAGTCTCAATGAAGAAAAACAACATTAATAATGAACATTTTACGTTTGAATAACATTTTAATTTAATAATGTAATTAAAATAATGTTCAAGTATAATAATGGGTAATAAGAGTTCACCTGAGGAAACATGGAGAACACCAAAACAAAGTATATAAGACCACTCATCACATCAAAACGCCAATTTTTCTTCTGAAATTTCAAAATGTTTCCCAATGCTATCTGTAAGAAGTTCCAAGGTATGAGTGAAATAGCCATAGTAAAATTTCAACACTACAATTATACTCCAGAACAAAATTTTACAAGTCATGGAATACATGCTATGACAATAATGCTTCAAATAAATAACCGTGGGAAATGGATAGCTCCTCAACATTCATTGAGATCCTCTCTGTTTCGAGAATAATTTAATATTCTCTACTGAACAGGGCCAACCACGTGAAGTTGGAAGATCTTATGCCCCCCCCCACCCCCACCCCCTCACATCACTTGCAATTCCCCATACCCAAAGCATGTACTTGAAAAAACAATTACGTGCAAATTCATGCATATTTCATCATAAACAAACATTTACCATTCATTCAATAAAATATAACATTCATAAAACCATTGATTGATTCATTCAACACATTCATTCAATAAAAGCTAACATTTATTAAACCATTCATTCATTCAATAGACAAAAAATCATGCACGACATTATATTATCAAAATTAATTACACAATATTTCTTAAGTCACTTCTTTCTAATTTTTCTTCTCTTTACAAAATAAACAAGAAGCTCATATTTTGGAACTTGTCATTCAGTTCTTGGTGATTCATCAACTTGCCATGATGTCTTCCTAGTAGAGTTCTCGCGACGTGGATTTTGCGGCAAGGGGTTCACATTTTCTGCAAAAATGTGAAAATGTTGCATCGATATATTTTGTTATTATAATGAAAAGTATTTCATTTAAAAAATCCATTACAAAGGTTTTCGTTTACCTATTGTGGCCACATCATGTTCTTCATATTCCTGTCCAGGATCAACCTGTACAGTGTGACCCTCTACATGCTTTCCAGTTGAAATATGGAGAAGTACAATTAATGTTAACCATTTGCAATACTATATATAAAATTGTAGCATATGAATAAATTCATTACTAGGATTCGAAGCATGATCTTTGATTGGTTGTTGTCCATCCTCGACATTAAGGGGATCATTGCTTTTCTACTTAAAACATAGTCAATATTTTATGTCAATTATTTATAATGAATAGACTGCACAAGTAATAGATATTCATTAAACTATATATATTTTATATACCAATGCATCAGATGGATCACCAGAAGACCGTGTTTTCCCAGACAAGATTTTTCGGCATTCAACAAAAGCCTCAACTCCATACTGGAAGCCAAGCTTCAAGTATTCCTCAGTGGGCACTTCTTTGAAACGTTCTTCCTGCATATTTGCATAACTTCATTAATTTACATTTTATAGTGCAATAACACAAAAATAATTTTCAATTTATTATTTGGATGCATTATTGGTTTTTTTATACTTACAATTCGTGCCGCCAAATTAAAATAACCACCAGTCCCAAGCTTCTGTTGAACAATTTTTTCTAATCTTTCCTATGTAGCCTTTGATGTGTTAGACAACCTATGCAAGTGTTGAAATATGTTAGATGTTCGAAATTCGATATCAAAATTAATAATAATAAGGGTTAGCATTACATTGTCGAAATTATTGCATACCTCCTTGTTCTTGGTGGTATCTTTCCTTCTTTTCTTAGAGCCCTCGCCTTTCCATCTTCCACTAGGGATTTCAACTCTCTTGATGGAATCATGAGAGGGCGCTCATACCTAGGGTTCCTTTCTAGGTGAACCCCATATTGGTCTCGAAAAATATTCATGTGTTGTCCAACCTTCTTTAGGACCAAATATCGATCGAAGGTCTCATTGCTAAACATGCCAACCAACTGATTAGTGAGCTCATCCTTTAAATTTTTTCTTTTTCTATTCCACCTTGTGCGGATGGTGGGCCCGAAAATCTCCAAGCACAAATCATTTAGTTGTTTATAAAAAACATCATTTCCTGCAAAATGATCATGCCATCATTAGTTGAAAAAAATGATTTATCGATATATTACAATCAAATTGTAAACACTAACTTGAACATTGTATAATTACCTAGGATATTCTCTATATTTATTGGGATGATATATTTGTCCACCAAAAATGGTGTCTGTATTGTACCCATGATAGTGACACTAGAAGATCTAGGAAATTCTGCTTTAGCAAGATCAATACTAGCAGGCTGTGCATCGACCGCTTCTTCTGCATGATCTGGTGTGCATCGGCCACTAGTAGGTGCACTCCCTATTGGCCTCGGGGGTTCCCTAGAACGTGTTGCTGACTGTTCAGTCAAAAACAATGGCACATGAGTTGATGTACATGGAGTTTTTTTCTCATGTGATGATTGATTTCCATGAGCATCACTGGGCCCAACAACACTTTGACCTCTAGTGCGTGGTCACAGAAAATCCTGTAAATACAAACCATATTTTATAAGTTCACTATCATGTTGAAATATAGGTCAATACTAAGAGGGGGGGTGAATCAGTCTTGTAGATTTTTAACAATTAAATACCACTTTTAATTTACTCATTAAAACATATAATCAACAATAACACATAGAATACAAATTTATCTTGGAAGCCCAATTGGGTAAACCACCAGTACTTCCTATTACAGCAAAATTGTTATTCACAAATAAATTTTCCTACTTTTACAGACAAGGATGGCATTACACCTTATTTACCAGCAACTACTCGAAGGAGGCTAAAACCCCCTGTTTTTTTAGCTACAACTTCCAGGATGCTACTACACCCTTTTTACTAGCTTCTATTGGAAGGACGCTACAAACCCCTACATGCCTGTTGCCTACCCTAGCACCACCCTGATATGTTTTTAGTAATATTATATATTTATTTTCCCTTCAATATTTGTCACACTCACTAGTCTCTGCAACTTCTTCTATTATTTGGACCACAGAGACCAATTCTCTCACTCATCCCTCTGTGTATAAATACCTTCATGTTTCCATCAGACGCATCTCTTTATTCTAGAAACATACCCTTTTAAATATGATAGTCACACTTTTTCAAAATTATGTTATTAATGATTTTTGATTAAATAATTTATTAATAAATTCTTGATGATTTTGTATCTGTGAGATCCCTCCTTCTTTGATCGTCGGATTCATAAAACGAATGCCTTTGTGCCTCCTCTCCTCCATCAGCGGGAATACCTTATTTTCAGGCCTTCAGGATTCTCTTTCTCTCAAACTTGTGGGATTCTTTTCCTCCTCTACGGGCTCCCTACGTACATCCTCTAAGATCATATATTTAAATCTTCCAGTTGTGTTCTTCCGCAATCTCCATTTCTGAGAGTCACCCTGAGCCGTTGATCTCTATTCACATTTTTTCCTGACCGTAGATCTTAAATAGGATGCGGTATGTGGATTTTAGAACTGTGACATTTCTTAAAATGTATTTCCACACATATATTTCTACATCAACCATTCCGCGTCGTTGATCTCCTTCAATCTCTCTATGACCGTCAATCTCTCATACTGCGGGTTGCAGAACTGTGACATTTCTCAATTTTTTTTTGCGATTCTCCACCTTCCGCATTCCTCCAGCAAAATTTAGGTTGCATAATTATGACATTTCCCAAAGTCTTTTCGTGATTCACTGCCTTCCTCTTTTCACCTTCTTATTTCCTTTTTCCGCATTGTGCTGGCGGTCTTCGGGTTGCAGAACTGTGACATTTCCCAAATTCTTTCCGTGATTCCCCACCTTCTGCTTTTCTCCTTCCACTTTCACTTTTCATTTTCCTCCTTCCGCATTCTACTAGAGGACCTCGAGTTGCGGAAAACCATGTTATTCTAGAACTTGATTTCTCATCTTCCGCCTTCCACTCTCTGCTTTGTTTTAACCCTTGGCCATTTTTAATCTCAACATGCAAACTAACATTTTTCTTGGTTTTGGTAGGTTGATATTTTCCTTATCTAATCATCATAAGGAAAAAAGAGTAAGGATAGAAATCCATTTCAACAGTGAAAAATACCATATCACCTTTAAATCTTAATATCAAACACACATCCTCTAGAAGGAATTTCAAAATGGCTTCTCAATCTCATTTTCTAAGACTTAACCAATTTTCTTAATTTGTTCCAATCTTCCTAAAACATTGTTTTGGCAAGTCCATAACGTTTCCTTCATATTCTTTTAAGACAATATGAAAACATGGTCAGGTAGAAAAAACACTAGTATACAAGATACCTATGTGCTACAGGAATTTACTCTAACCCATAATTTAGGGCAGCCATCTTTCTAAGACTACTTAGCCATTTTTATTTCTCTTGCACAAACCCCTATTTTGGCAGAGCTAGAACTTCCTCGTCAGAAGTGATGGAATCAAACTGAAATCATGAATAGGTAGCCACTATAAAAATTTATATCCTGGTACCATGCTGCATGCATTTTATTCAACCCATGAATTATGGAGGGCATTCTCTCAGACCCTCTTATATCAATTTTGGTTATTTATTCCATACTTAGTTAATTTCCTGATTTTCACCAATTTTCCATGTTTCCCCAAAATGATGTCATATTGCAACAATTATTTGAACTTCATGCCACATCATCATCTATGCCATGTCATGCCATCATATCTTCCATATCATCATCCATTCCATGCCATGTCATCATATTTTCCATATCATCATCCATGCCATGTCATCACTAACTTTGTCTTTCATTTAGTTTGTCATGCCATCGTATCCTTGGTTATTCCTTTGTCATTACTGAACTCCTTTGACATCAATGATGATCCATGTAATGGATCCTTTGTCTTTAACTGATTGCTACAATGTCTATTGGTTATTCCTTTGTCATTCGTGAACTCCTTTGACATCAATGACAAGTATATTCTCAATAATCTCCTCCTTTGGCATTAATGGAAACATCTAAATATTCTCCCCCTTTGACAACAATGACAAAGGAGAACCTGTTATATCATTGATGTGCCTATTTTGATATAGGATTTCTTGTCTTTTTTCTTTCTGACAACTCCCCATATCATCATATCTCCCCTTTGTTAACTGGACTTGGTACTAACCAATGTATTATTAGTTATCTTAACATTTCCTTTCTTGCAACAAGTTCTTGAATGAAATCCTGAATGATGTATCCATAGACTTCCCCTGTCACCAGACTTCCTCTCTTTTGTTAACATTTTTGTGAGAGAGTTTACACTCAGCATTACACTGTCCTTTAGAAACTGTATTATGTAATTTTCTCTTCTTAAGAAGTCTTCACATAATCCTTGGTCTAANATATATATATATATATATATATATATATATATATATATAATACCCCGTTTCTTCACAATATTCACTGTTAATTTTACTTATCCTGACATTTAATAGACTAAATTTTTTATTTTTCAGATCAGACTTGAGTTTTCTTCCACTGTCAACAATTTTTATGTGTCATGACTTCAAATTCTAATTGAACATAAAATATTTATCATCTATTGGATTGCAGACTTCATGGTCTTCATGAATCACACATTTTGTTGTTCTCATGTTACTTCATAGGTATTACACTTTCTCTATGTCAACCATACACCAATCTTAACATTTAACCTGGATCATCTTATTGTCTTTGAGAAAGATAGAGTTCGACACACTTCAACATTAGATACCAATTGAAGTTTTTTTTACCAATTGTAATTTTCTGACTTTAACTCCCCCTGAGTATATGATCCTTCCTAATGTTATTTTTAGGGTTATCTTTAAATCATGATATATCTTAGACAAGAATCCCATAATTGTCACTGTATCCTTTTTCATCATCTTCATCTTCATCTTCATCAGTGTATTCTTTTACATCTTCATATGATTTTCCTCATAATGGATGACATTCTTATTTATGGAACTATTATGATCATCATCATCTTTTGAGACCTCACCAATGTTTGAAATTTGTGTGTCTTCCGAGTTCTCATAATCTTACTTTTTCCTCCATATATTCCCATGAGGTATCCAACTTACTTGACCTTTGTCATCTTATGTCTTTTTTTCTTGTTTCTTTCTCAACCTTTGATCTTTTCCCTTGATTCTGTAGTCAGTAGCCTTGTGACCAAACTTATGACAACAATGACAGTATCCATATAATTTCCCTTTATGTTTAAGGAATCTCTAATCTTCTTTCTTCATAACTTCCATATTATTCCACTGTTTCTAAGCTTCTACTGAAACACTCCCTTAGTTTACATTCTCTAGCCATATGTCCAAAGTTATTACATTTGCAACACTCTATATCATATCTTTGAAGACATCCAAAGTGGTTATGATTTCGTCCTTTTGGTTTAGTGGACATATCCTTCTTATATTCATAAACCTTTCCATAAGCTCTACGTTTCGGGGCTTTATGACCAAAATTATTACAAGAGTAACAATGACCCCAAAATATCTGTTGATATCTATTTGTCATTGGCCTCTTAGACACCTCATTAGTTCTGTCTTTGTCATGAAAGGATGAGACATATTTCTTGTTTTCTTCCCTTTTAACATGACTCTTTAGTGCATCATAGCTTCTTTCATTTCCACCTTGGTTTGTGACAGAGGAATATTCCGGCTCCTTTACTTTTTCATATCCTAGAATAGTTTTATCATTTAATGGTCTTTGAATACTTAATATATCATCTAAGATTTTTGAGCTATTCTCAAACTTTGATTTGATATAGTTTTCATTAACCCCTTTTCTAAGTTGAATAATCTATTTTTCAAGTTTTTCAGAATCTTGGATTCTCTCCTTGAGGAGAACTACCGGATCTTCTTCGGTATTCTTCACCTCTTGAAGTTGGTTCTTCAACTCCATAATAATTTGATTTGTTTCTTCTTGGTAATTTGACAGTTTCTCTTTCAAAACTTTGTTTCTTTTCCTACATTTTTCAATTTCATCAACAACAACCATGTATTGAGCTTCTATGTCCACTTCTGATTCTTCATCTGAATTTGTTGTCCCTATAAATAGGATTTCTACATCTTCACTTTCATCGTCACTATCTTCTTTGGAATAGAAGTTCTTTCTCTTTTTCTTAAACTTCTTCTTACCCATGGTCTTATCCTTATGACAACAAGATTATTCATGATCACTCTCCTCTTGTTTTGGGTAAGGACAGTTATTGGAAAAATGTCCAATTATTCCACAATTAAAACATTTCAAGCATAGATTTCCTTTGTATTTCCCAATACCTCTCTCAAGTTTACTGATGAAAAGAGCTTCTTCATCATCTAGGTTCTCTAATTAGTTCTTGGATAGGGCTTTGAATGCTGCCTCTTTTCTTGAGGGTTCATTATGTCTCGTCCTCATCTCATATGAATTGAAGATCCCATGTAGTTCATCTATTGTCATGTCATCAAGGTAATGTCATTCTTCTAGAGTGGACACTTTTGATTCATACTTCATTGGAAATGTTCTTAGTACCTTCCTCACCACTTCTCTTTCTTTTAATTTTCCTCCAAGACCTCTAATAACATTGGAAACCTTATCTACTCTTAAAATATATTCCCCATTTTTTTCCTATTTTTTTCATTTTAAGTCTATCAAACTACGTTTTATATGTCTGAAGCTTGGATTCTTTGTCTTTAGATGCTCCTTCATAGATAATTATTAACTTGTCCCAGGCTTGTTTGGCATTCTTGCATCGCATAACTTTTGTTAATACAGAGTTTTTTAACCCACTCATGATTGCACTTAGGGATTTCACATTATCTTCATATTGGGATAGTTCCACACTGTTTGTAGGTACTTGGTCATCTATTTTATACTCCTTTTCAGTTGCTTTGCAAACCTTCAATCCAATGGACATCAGATGGCACTTCATTCTCACACTCCAGTATGCATAATTTTCTCCTGTGAATAATGGAGGTGTGTTGGTGGCTAAACATTCTTGTTGATCCATAGTGGTTTTAAATAGGATTTATCTTCTAGTGGTTAAACTATGGTGAAGGAACCTGCTCTAATACCAATTGTTTAAATATTGGTCAATACTGATAGGGGGGGCGGGGGGGCTCAATCAGTATTGTAACTTTTTAACGGTTAAATACCACTTTTAATTTACTCATTAAAACATATAATAAACAAGAACACACAAAACACAAATTTATCGTGGAAGCCCAATTGGGTAAACCACCAATGCTTCTTATTACTGAAAAATTGTTATTTAGAAATAATTTTTCCTTCTTCTACAGACAAGGATTGTAATACTCCAAATTTTCATAAAAATTTAAAATTTTTCTTATTACAATAAATGTTTACAATCGTCACTTAAGAGGGACTTTTAACTGTTAATAGTTAACATAATAAGGTTTAAACTAGAATTAGAGCTAGTTCCTTTATTAAATTCTGAATTTGCATACCTAATTATTTGCTTTCATAATTCAGTATTAAAGATTGATTTAGCAGGTGATGATCTGAAGTAACATGAGCTGAAACATCTGTTTGTTTACTATGTGCTAAAGTTTGTTTTACTGTTTGTAAACATGAAGGAACTTCAATTTATGTCCGAGGCTTACTTAGCTATTTAGCTAATGCAGTGAAGTGATTCTTCTTGTACAGGTTCTTTTTACAGGTAAGAAGTTTTTGTAAACCAGATTACAGATCGAGATTAATTATTTCAACTAGCATGAAAAATGATAGTATATTTGTTTAATTTATAGCTTTGGGCAAGGGAAGGTATCGTCGAATGTGTGAAGTTACTTTTATTTATTTATTCAAAAGCGTAAGTACTTGGAAACTCAAGCATAACATAGAAATATATGTTTTCTACTTATCTTTAACTATTACCTATACTTCATACCTTTATCCAATTCTTGTTATATTAAGTCCTACATACAACTCTTATGAAAGAATAAATGTTGCAACCTAGCTCCTTGCATTATAAAATTATTTATTACTAAGGTAATTTGTATGTATTTATATCAACATTAAATTGAATGCCTCATCGGCAATTACACCTCAATCTAGAATATTGTCATCAGGTATATAAGAAATATCATTTAAATCAATGACACTAACGCGTTTCAATAGAGTATAATTTCTTTATTTGCCTATGTAATTACCAAATATGAAGACAAAAGTAAAACATTCTATCGTTATATATGTAGTATTACTGCTATGGTTTTTAGAGTTTGAAGAGTTCATTACTAAATGAACCTAACTAACCTAAACTTTTTCATGTTTTAAATCTCATTAAGAGATGTTACATAATAATTATTATTATCCTATTTATGCAATTTTAAACTATAAAAACCTTACCCAAGAACTATGCTAAGAATTTCTATACTTGAAAACTTACTTGTAAGCTTTTTAATTAAGGTTCTAAACAATGTTACGAGTAGTCTTTTTGCATAGTATTATTACTTGTCATAAGGGTGATTGTTTCCAAATTTAACAAGGTTAACAACTCTTTTTGCAGGTATCACTTCATGTGTAATAATCCCAAACTATAGAGCAGACCCATAAAATCAAATTCGAAGTGGATTCCACGTGGTTGTTTGTTAGTGGTTAGGGTTTTGAATTTCGTAACTTTACTATATATGTCTCCAAAACCCTAAAATGTTTTTGCAATTTTGGGTATGTGACATATACACCCCCTTAAATATAACATCGTCCTCGATGTTATTTTATTCATCGTCCTCAGAGTTGCCCTGGAATAGAATTGGATATTTTGTCCACATATGACTCTCCAATTCCCAGGTGGCTTCTTCTGGACTAAGGTGCTTCCATTGCACCTTCACCTGTCCAATGGTGCAATTCCGACACAAGATCTCCCTCCATTTGAGGATACAATCCGGTTCCACCAGAAAATCTTCTTCAGGTTCCACCTGCACATCATTCCAATTTATAACAAGAGTAGCATCATGTACATATTTTTTTAATACAGAGATATGAAAAACATTATGAACCTTCAAATTTGGCAGTAAACCCAGTTTATATTCCACCTATCCCATTCTGGAGAATATTTTAAAAGGCCCACAATATCGGGGTGCCAACTTAGCACAAATTCCTAACTTCAAAGAACTCTTTTTAGGCCTTACCTTTATAAAAACATGTTCACCTACTTGGATCTCTGTTTGAGTTCGTTTAAGATGTGCTTGACTTTTCTGTCTGTCTTGTGCAACTTTTAAGTTAATTTGTACCTATTTTACATTTGGCTCCATCTCTTTAGTAGTTCAGGTCCTAGTACTAACCTGTCAACTAGGTTACTCCATGAGATGTGGGTATTGTACTTTCTACCGTACAAAATTTCAAATGGGCTGTATCGTGTTGAAGCCTGGTAGTGATTGTCATAAACAAACTCCACCAGGTGTAAGTAATCCTCCCATTTACCTGGTTGTTCCTTAACATACATTCTAGGCATATCTTCCAACACTTGATTCACCCTTTCAGTTTGTCCATTCGTCTAGGGATGAAAAGAGGTACTAAAATTTAAAGTAGTATTCAGGCCTTTAAATAATGACTTCCAAAAGTTGCCCGTAAACTTAGGGTCTCTGTCTGAAATTATAGCTTTCGATATCCCATGTAAACGAAATATATGTTTCATGAATATATCAGCAACATTAGCAACCTTGTAAGTGGTCTTTACAGGTATAAAATGAGCTTCTTTATCAATGACTACCATTATCGAATCATTCAGATTATGATTTCTAGATAGACTTGTAATAAAATCAAGATTGATTATTTCCCATTTCTAGATAGGGATGGGTAATGGCTATAGTAAAACGATTAAATTATGGTGTTCATTCTTAACTTGTTGACATTCAAAACACTTGGTAATGTATTCTGCCAGTTCATTCTTCATATTTGGCCAAAAATAATCCTTCCGTAACATGGTTATAGTCTTCTGATAACCAGGATGTCCTAAGTAAGGAGTCTTATGAATTTCAATTAAAATTAGTAGCTTAATTTTAGGTACATTAGGTATATACAACCTGTTTTTAGATAGTATTAATCTTTTTTTCATTTAGACTATACCCTGTACTTAAACTTTCAGTTAAATTTTCTGTTACTTTTGCTTGTAATTTCTGATAATTTTCATCCAATTTTACTCCTTCCTTTAACTGTTCTTCTAAATCTATTTTATAAGTGCTGACTGCTGCTACAAAATTTAGTCTTGCATTTCTACTTAGAGAATCAAGAACCTTATTTTCTTTTCCCTTAATATGTTGGATCTCGAAATTGTAGTCGCTAAGGAAAGCTAGCCACCTAGATTTCCTTGCGTTTAAGTTAGGTTGATCCAAAAAATAGTTTAATCCTTTATTATCTATCATTGACATAAATTTTCTTCTGATTAAGTGATGGCGCCACATATTCAAAGCATGTATGATGGTAACTAACTCTAAATCATAGGTTGCGTATTTTTTCTCATGAATTTTAAGCTTCCTAGACTCGTATGCAATAACATGTCCTTCTTTAGTTAAGACCCAACCTAGACCATCATTGCATGCGTTAGTGCATACAACAAAGTCCTTATTAGGATCAACAATTCTTAAGATTGGTGCAGTAGTTAGTAATTTTTTTAACTTTTTAAAACTTTCTTCACACTTTTGATTTCGCTCAAAATTCTTCCCTTTCTTCTGTAAAGAAGTTATGGGATTTGTGATTCTAGAGAACCCCTCAATGAATCTTCGATAGTAACCTGTAATCCCCATGAATTATCGCACGTTAGTCACGTCCTTTGGGACTGGCCATTATTCAATTGCTTTTATCTTTTCTGGATGAACGAAGATCCCTTTTTTAGTTACTACATGGCCCAAGTACTGTATTTTATCCTTAAAGAAATCACACTTACTAAATTTAGCATAAATCTGATGTTCTTTCAACTCTTGTAAACCAATTTTTAAGTGCTCCTCATGTTCTTCTTTATACTTAGAATAAATTTCCATGTCGTCAATGAATACCACTACGAATTTATCAAGGTACTGATGCAATACATTATTAATTAAGCACATGAAGACAGCTGGGGAATTAGTAAGCCCATATGGCATAACAACAAACTCATAGTGACCATATCTGGTCCTAAAAGTTGTTTTAAAAATGTCTTCATCTTTGATTCGAACTTGGTGATAAACAGATCGTAAATCAATCTTTGAAAATACATTTGCTCCACGCAGTTGATCAAACAGATCATCTATGCATGGCAACGGGTATCTATTCTTAATGGTCATTTTATTAAGTTGACGGTAGTAAATGCATAAGCGTAGAGTATCGTCCTTCTTTTTAACAAAAATAACAACTGCTCCCCAAGGAGACACGCTGGGACTTATATACTTTTTATCAATAAGTTACTTTAACTGTGATTTTAATTCATTTAGTTCCAATATATTCATCTGATAAGGAGATTTTGAGTTCGGCACTACACCAGGTACCAACTCAATAGTGAAGTCTAACTCCCTTTTCGGAGGCAGTCCCGAGATTTCTTCTGGAAATACATCCAAATACCCTCTCAGGATTGGAATATCTTCCATTTTTAGTTTATCTTCATTATTAATATGTTCTTTGTTAATTATAGTTACAACAAAGGCTTTGCAACCCTTCCGAACATCTCTCTTTAATTGCAAAGCAGAGAATTGTATGATAGTTGTTTTCCTAGGAATTCCTATTATGGTTACTGTTTCTCCTTCATTATTTACGCAAGTAAAAGTTTTATCGAAATAGTTCAGAACTACTCTATACTGTTCTAACCAGTCCATACCAATTAATATGTCATAAGAGCCTAAAGGGAGTACATTTAGCTTCACAGAGGGTTCAAACTGATCCATACTTCCAATACAACCCTTTACAAAACTAATCACTTTTCTTTTTCTTCCAGTAGCGAGTTGAACTAACCATGACTTTGCAAAATTTTCTACTGATAAATTGCATTTTTCTACTAAATCAGGAGAAATATAACTCAGGCTAGCCCCTGGGTCAACTAAGATAGAAATGGGTGTTTGATTCAGCTGACATTCTACTTCCACCATGGAATTTTGATAATCCTTCTACCTGTTTCCAGTGCCACCTTATTCCTGGGCATCGCCCTTGCTAAGTCTCCAACGGTGTTGTCCTCCTGTACAGTATGAATGTTGCTGACAGTCCTCTTTCTGTTAGGGTAGACTGATGCATAATGAGGTCCATTACACTCCCAACACTTTACTGGTTCTTTATGTTCATTATTCTTAATGTAATTGTTGTGATTATTAGCAGGTTCTTTATTTCTAGATCCATTAGGGTTTGACTATGAATGAAATTTATTTCCTTGGAAATTATTATTAGGAAAATTACGTTTATTATTATTCCTAAAATTGCGGTTAGGTGTGAAACCCTTCTTCTTCTGTTCAAAATGATTAGACCTATAAGCCTTCAAGTTTGACATGCTTTCCTTTTTGTGGTTCTGCTCATAGCAAAAATTTTCCTTTCACATAGCCTCCTCAAGGGTTTTTGGATTATCGTATTCAATTATGTCTTTAATGTAAGAAGGTAAACAGCTTAGAAACCGTTGCACCTTAGGCTTCTCATCCACAATGTAAGGCACGTAGCATAGTAAACTTAAAAAATTACTGTTTAATTCTTTCATGTTCATAGTTCCCAACTTCAGTTCATAAATTTCCTTAGCTCGCTCTTCGTAGTACTATTTCGACAGAAACTTGTTTTTAAAGTCACTATCTTAAAGGTACTCTAGTTAATGTTCTTTTCCCTAATACCTTTTACTCATTTTAAATCCTGCCACCAGATATCTGCCTTTTAAGTTTAGTTGTAAATGGCCATCCTTGCTTTTAGCTGGTTGGAGTAATTGTAGATTTGGAAATACTTCTTCATTTCAGACAGCCATGATTGAACTTCCTCTCCTTTCTCTGTTTCACCGTTGAAAGTTGGTGGTTTTATCTTCTTAAATTCTCCTGAAATTTCTTCTTAAGGCTTAAATTTTATTTTTCTTGAATGGTAATTATCTTCACTGCTATCACTAGTGTACTGGCAATTCTTCCTATGTGAATCACCATAAATTCCAGAGGATTAACTACTTTCAATTTTAGACTGTTTGGAATTTTTAATTTTGTGTTGGTAGGACGTATTTTCGGATCCTATCTGTTTATCTTTTTCTTTCCTCTAAAATTTTTCCATCAGTATCTGGTTCAGCTCCTCTTGAGCTCTTAGAAATCTTTCATTTTCTTTTTTAACTGTTTCCATCTCAGTTCTTAATTTTTTAACAGCTTGTAATAATTCTGAAGAATTGCTAGTTATTTCTTCTTGAACTGGTTCTCTTCTAGAATTATTTTGTTCATTAAACAGGGACTCTTCATCTGCATATTCGTCGATTCTTTCCATACCTGCAGTTTTAGCTCAGAATTTTTTTTGGTAATAACATTTTAAAAAGAAAAATAATAATAATTAGTATGCATGCATTTAATTTACTGTTTATCTCTGCAGGTTGAGGTGCATTCAGGCCTAGTATTTGAATGTGTGCTCTGATACCACATGTAATACTCCAAATTTCCATAAAAAAATAAAATATTTCTTATGACAATAAATATTTACAATCGTCACTTAAGAGGGACTTTTAACTATTAACAATTAACATAATAAGGTTTAAACTAGAATTAGAACTAGTTCCTTTATTAAATTCTGAATCTGCATACCTAATTATTTGCTTTCATAATTCAATATCAAAGATTGATTTAGCAGGTGATGATCTAAAGTAAGATGAGGTGAAACATTTGTTTGTTTACTATGTGCTAAAGTTTTTTTATTGTTTGTAAATAGGAAGGAACTTCAGTTCATGTATGAGGCCTACTTATATCTTTAGCTAATGTTGTGAAGTGATGCATCTTGTATAGGTTCTTTGTATAGGAATGACATTTCTATAAACCAGATTAAGGATCAAGATTAATTATCTCAACTAGCATAAAAAATGGTAGTATATTTGTTTAATTTATAGCTTTGGGCAAAGGAAGGTATTGTCGAATCCGTGAAGTTACATTTATTTATTTATTCAAAAGCGTAAGTACTTGGAAACTCAAGCATAACATAGAAATACATGTTTTCTACTTATCTTTGACTATAACCTATACCTCATACCTTTATCCAATTCTTGTTATATTAAGCCCTACACACAATTCTTATGAAAGGATAAATGTTGCAACCTAGCTCCTTGCATTATAAAATTATTTATTACTAAGGTAATTTCTATGTATTTATATCAACATTAAATTGAATGCCTCATTGGCAATTACACCTCATTCTAGAATATTGTCATCGGGTATATAAGAAATATCATTTATATCAATGACACTAATGAGTTTCAACAGAGTATAATTTCTTTATTTTCCTATGTAATTACCAAATGCAAAGACAAAAGTAAAACATTCTATCGTTATATATGTAGTATTACTGCTCTGGTTTTTAGAGATTGAAGAGTTCATTACTAAATGAACCTAACTAACCTAAAATTTTGCATGTTCTAAATCTCATTAAGAGATGTTACATAATAATAATTATTATCCTATTCACACAATTTTAAACTATAAAAACCTTACCCAAGAACTATGCTAAGCATTTCTATACTTGAAAACTTACTTCTAAGCTTTTTAATTAAGTTTCTAACCAATGTTACGAGTATTCTTTTTGCATAGTCTTATTACTTGTCATAAGTGTGATTGTTTCCAAATTTAACAAGGATAACAACTCTTTTTGCAGGTACCACTTCATGTGTAATACTCCCGAACTATAGAGCAGACCCATAAAATCGAATTCGAAGTGGAGTCCACGTGGTTGTTTGTTAGTGGTTAGGGTTTTGACTTTGGTAACTTTACTATATATGTCTCCAAAACACTGAAATGTTTTTGCAATTTTGGGTATGTGGCATACACACCCCCTTAAATATAACATCTTCCTCGATGTTATTTTATTCAACGTCCTTAGAGTTTCCCTGGAACAGAATTGGATATGCTTCCCACATATGACTCTCCAATTTCCACGTGGCTTCTTCTGGACTAAGGTGCTTCCATTGCGCCTTCACCTACCCAATGGTTTGATTCCGAAGCAAGATCTCCCTCCTTTCAAGGATACAATCTGGTTCCACCAGAAAATCTCCTCCGGGTTCCACCTGCACATCATTCCAATTTATAACATGAGTAGCATCATGTACATATTTTTTTAATACAGAGATATGAAAAACATTATGAACCTTCAAATTTGGTAGTAAATCGAGTTGATATGCCACCTGTCCTATTCTGGAAAGTATTTCAAAAGGCCCACAATATTGGGGTGCCAACTTAGCACAAATTCCTAACTTCAAAGAACTCTTTTTAGGCCTTACCTTTATAAAGACATGTTCACCCACCTGGAATTCTCTCTAAGTTCTTTTAAGATCTCCTTGAATTTTCTATTTGTCTTGCAAACCTTTTAAGTTACTTTGTACCTATTTTACAATTAACTCCATCTCCTTTAGTAGTTCAGGTCCTAGTACTAACCTGTAAACTGGGTTACTCCATGAAATGGGGGTATTGCACTTTCAACCGTACAAAATTTCAAATGGGCTGTATTGTGCTGAAGCTTGGTAGTGATTGTTATAACCAAACTCCACCAAGTCTAAGTAATCCTCCCATTTACCTGGTTGTTCATTAACATACATTCTAATCATCTCTTCCAGCACTTAATTCACCGTTTCAGTCTGCCCATCCATCCGGGGCTAAGAATAGGTACTGAAATTTAATGTAGTATTCAGGCCAAGTTTAAAGAATGACTTCCAAAAATTGCCTGTAAACTTAGCGTCTCTATCTGAAATTATAACTTTCGGTATCCCATGTTAAATAAATATTTGTTTCATGAATATATCAGCAATATTATCGGCATTGTAAGTGGTCTTTACAGGTATAAAATGAGCTTCTTTACTAAGTTTATCAATGACTACCATTATCAAATCATTCAGATTCTGATTTCTAGGTAGACCTATAAGAAAATCAAGACTGATTATTTCCCATTTCCAGCTAGGGATGGGTAATGGCTGCAGTAAACTGGCTAGATGCTGGTGTTCAGTCTTAACTTGTTGACATTCAAAACACTTGGAAATGTATTCTTCCAGTTCATTCTTTATGTTTGGACAAAAAAAATCCTTTCGTAACATGGTTATAGTCTTTTGATAACCATAATGTCTTGAGTAAGGAGTCTTATGAATTCCATTTAAAATCAGTAGCTTAATTTTATGTATATTATGTATATACAACCTATTTTTATATAGTATTAATCCTTTTTCATTTAGACTATACCATGTACTTAACTTTCAGTTAAATTTTCTGTTACTTTTGCTTGTAATTTTGATAATTTTCATCCAATTTTACTCCCTCTAACTGTTCTTCTAAATCTATTTTATAAGTGGTGACTGCTGCTACAAAATTTAGTCTTGCATTTCTACTTAGATAATCAACAACCTTATTTTCTTTTCCCTTGATATGCTGGATCTCGAAATTGTACTCGCTAAGGAAAGCTAGCCACCTATCTTGCATTGCGTTTAAGTTAGGTTGAGGGAACAAATATTTTAATCCTTTATTATCTGTCATTAACATAATTTTTCTTCCAATTAAGTGATGGAACCACATCTTCAAAGCATGTATGACGGAAGCCAACTCTAAATCGTAGGTTGCATAGTTTTTCTCCTGAATTTTAAGTTTCCTAGACTCGTATGCAATAATGTGTCCTTCTTGAGTTAAGGCCCCACCTAGGCCATCATTGCATGTGTCAGTGCATAATACAAAGTCCTTATTAGGATCATTGATTCTTAAGATTCGTGCAGTAGTTAGTAATGTTTTTAACTTTTTAAAACTTTATTCACACTTTTGATTCCTCTCGAACTTCTTCTCTTTCTTCTGTAAAGTAGTTATGGGATTTGCAATTCTATAGAACCCCTCAATGAATCTTCGATAGTAACTTGTAATCCCCATCAATGATTGCACATCGTTCACATCCTTTGGGACTGACCATTCTTCAGATGCTTTTATCTTTTCTGGATCAACTGAGATCCTTTCTTTAGTTACTACATGTCCCAAGTACTGTATTTTATCCTTAAATAAATTGCACTTACTAAATTTATCATAAAGTCGATGTTCTCTCAACTCTTGTAAAACAATTTTTAAGTGCTCCTCGTATTCTTATTTAGACTTAGAATAAATTAGAACGATGTCAATGAATACTACTACGAATTTATCAAGTTACTTATGCAATACATTATTCATTAAGCACATGAAAATAGCTAGGGCATTAGTAATCCTAAATGGCATAACAACAAACTCATAGTGACCATATATGGTCCTAAAAGCTGTTGTAAAAATGTCTTCGTCTTTGATTTGGACCAAATGATAACTAGATCGTAAATCAATATTTGAAAATACAATTTCTCCACGCAGTTGATCAAACATATCATCTATATGGGGCAATGAGTATCTATTATTAATGGTCATTTTATTAAGTTGACGGTATTCAATGCATAAACGTAGAGTACCTCCCTTCTTTTTAACGAAAATAACAGGTGCTCCCCTAGGATACACGCTGGGCCTTATATACTTTTTATCAATAAGTTCCTTTAACTATGATTTTAATTCATTTTGTTCCAATATATTCATCCAATAAGAGGATTTTGAGTTGGGCACTGCACCAGGTACTAACTCAATAGTGAAGTCTAACTCCCTTTTCAGAGGCAGTCCCAGGATTTCTTCCGAAAATACATCTGAATACCCTCTCAGGATTGGAATATCTTCTAGTTTTAGTTTATCTTCATTATTAGTATGTTCTTCGTTAATTACAGTTACAGCAAAGGATTTACAACCCTTCCAAACAGCTCTCTTTAATTGCAAAGTAGAGATTTGTCTCATAGGTGTTATCCTAGGAATTCATGTTACGGTTACTGTTTCTCCTTCATTATTTATGCAAGTAAAAGTTTTATCGAAACAGTTCAGAACTAATCTATGTTGTTCTAACCAGTCCATACCAATTAACATGTAATAACATCATAAAGGAAGTACATTTAGCTTCATAGAGGTTTGAAACTAATCCATACTTATAGTACAATCTTTTACAAAACTAGTCACTTTTCTTTTTGCTCTAGTATCTAGTTGAACTAACCATGAATTGGCAAACTTTTCTTCTATTAAATTGCATTTTTCTACTAAATCAGGAGAAATATAACGCAGGATAGCCCCTGGGTCAATTAAGATAGAAATGGGTGTTTTATTCATCTTACCTTCTACTTCCACCATGGAAGTTTGATAATCTTCCTGCCTGTTTTACAGCACCGCATTGATCCTACGCATCACCCTTGCTAAGTCACCAACATTCATCTCCTCCTGTACCATATGAATGTTGCTGACACTCTTCTTTCTGTTAGGGCAGGCTGATGCATAATGAGGTCCATTACACTCCTAACACTTTACTAGTTCTTTACGTCCATTATTCTTAATGTAATTGCTGTGATTATTTGCAGGTTCTTTATTTCTAGAGCCATTAGGGTTTGACTATGAATTAGTTTTATTTCCTTGGAAATTCTTATTAGGAAAATTATGTGTGTTATTATTCCTAAAATTGCGGTTAGGTGTGAAACCCTTCTTCTTGTGTTAAAAAATTATTAGACCTCTTAGCCTTCCAGTTTGACATGCTTTCCTTTTTGTGGTTCTGCTCATAGCAAAAATTCGCCTTTCGCATAGCCTCCTCAAGGGTTTTTGGATTATCGTATTCAATTCTGCCTTTAATGTGAAAAGGTAAACAACTTAGAAACCGCTGCACCTTAGGCTTCTTATCCACAATGTAAGGCACGTAGCGTAGTAAACTTAAAAATTTACTGTTTAATTCTTTCATGTTCATAGTTCCCAAATTCAGTTCATAAAATTCCTTAGCTCGCTCTTCATAGTATTGTTCCATTATAAACCTATTTTTAAAGTATTTGTTAAATGTACTTCAGTTACTGTTCTTTTCCCTAATACCTTTTACTCGTTTTAAATCCTGCCACCAGATATATGCCTTTCTAGTTAAGTTGTAAATGGCCATCCTTTCTTTTAGCTAGTTGGAGTAATTATAGATTTGGAAATACTTCTTCATTCTAGACATCCATGATTCAGCTTCCTCTCCTTTCTTAGTTTCACCATTAAAAGTTGGTGATTTTATCTTCTTAAAATCTCCTGAAATTTCTTCATAAGGCTTAAATTTTATTTTTCTTGAATGGTAATTATCTTCACTGCTATCACTAGTGTATTGGTGATTCTTCATGTGTGAATCACCATCAATTTCAGAGGATGAGCTACTCTCAATTTTAGACTGTTTGGAATTTTTACTTTTGTGTTGGTAGGACGTATTTTCGGATCCTATCGGCCTATCTTTTTCTTCATTCTGAAAATTTTCCATCAACATCTGGTTCAATTCCTCTTGAGCTCTTAAAATTATTTCATTTTCTTTTTTAACTATTTCCATATCAGTTCTTAATTCTTTAATAGTTTGTAATAATTCTGAATAATTGTTAGTTATTTCTTCCTGAGCTGGTCTCTTTTCTAGAATTATTTTTTCATTAAACGACCACTCTTCATCTGCATATTCATCGAGTCTTTCCATACCTGCAGTTCTAGCTCAGAAAATTTTTATGGTAATAAGATTTCAAAAATAAAAATAATAATAATCAGTATGCATGCATGTAATTTACTATTTATCTATGGAGGTTGAGCCGCATTCAGGCCTAGTGTTTGAACGTGTGCTCTGATACCACATGTAATACTCCGAATTGTCATAAAATTTTTATGACAGCAAATGTTTGCAATCGTCACTTAAGAGGGACTTTTAACTGTTAACAGTTAACATAATAAGGTTTAAACTAGAATTAGAACTAGTTCCTTTATTAAATTCTGAATCTGCATACCTAATTATTTGGTTTCATAATTCAGTATTAAAGATTGATTTAACAGGTGATGATTTGAAGTCACATGAGCTAAAACATCAGTTTGTTTACTATGTGCTAAACTTTGTTTTACTGTTTGTAAACATGAAGGAACTTTAGTTCATGTCTGAGGCTTACTTAGCTCTTTAGCTAATGCAGTGAAGTGATGCTTCTTGTACAGGTTCTTTTTACAGGTAAGATGTTTTTGTAAACCAGATTAATGATTGAGATTAATTATCTCAGCTAGCATAATAAATGCCAGTATATTTGTTTAATTTACAACTTTGGGCAAAGGAAGGTATCATCGAATCTGTGAAGTTACTTTTATTTATTTATTCAAAAGCGTAACTACTTGGAAACTCAAGCATAACATAGAAATATATGTTTTCTACTTATCTTTGACTATAACCTATACCTCATACCTTTATCCAATTCTTGTTATATTAAGTCCTACATACAACTTTTATGAAAGGATAAATGTTGTAACCTAGCTCCTTGCATTATAAAATTATTTATTACTACGGTAATTTGTATGTATTTATATCAACATTAAATTAAATGCCTCATCGGCAATTACACCTTAGTCTAGAATATTGTCATTGGGTATATAAGAAATATCATTTATATCAACGACACTAACGAGTTTCAAGTACAGAGTATAATTTCTTTATTTGCCTATGTAATTACCAAATGCGAATACAAAATTAAAACATTCTATCGTTATATATGTAGTATTACTGCTCTTGTTTTTAGAGGTTGAAGAGTTCATTACTAAATGAACCTAACTAACCTAAACTTTTGCATGTTTTAAATCTCATTAAGAGATGTTACACAATAATTATTATTATCTTATTTACGCAATTTTAAACTATAAAACCTTACCCAAGAACTATGCTAAGCATTTCTATACTTGAAAACTTACTTGCAAGCTTTTTAATTAAGGTTCTAACCAATGTTACGAGTAGTATTTTTGCATAGTCTTATTACTTGTCATAAAGGTGATTGTTTCCAAAGTTAGCAAGGTTAACAACTCTTTTACAGGTATCACTTCATGTGTAATACTCCCGAACTATAGAGCAGACCCATAAAATCGAATTTGAAGTGGAGTCCACGTGGTTGTTAGTTAGTGGTTAGGGTTTTTCCTTTGGTAACTTTACTATATATATCTCCAAAACCATAAAATGTTTTTGTAATTTGGGGTATGTGACATACACACCCCATTAAATATAACATCGTCCTCGATGTTATTTTATTCATCATCCTCAGAGTTTCCCTGGAATAGAATTGGATATGCTACCCACATATGACTCTCCAATTCCCAGGTGGCTTATTTTAGACTAAGGTGCTTCCATTGCACCTTCACCTTCCCAATGGTGCAATTCTGAAGTAAGATCTCCCTCCTTTCGAGGATACAATTTGGTTCTACCAAAAACTCTGCTTCGGGTTCCACTTGCACATCATTCCAATTTATAACATGAGTAGCATCATGTACATTTTTTTTTAATACAGAGATATGAAAAACATTATGAACCTTCAAATTTGGCAGTAAAGCCAGTTGATCTGCCACCTATCCCATTCTGGAAAGTATTTCAAAAGGGCCACAATATCGGGGTTCCAACTTAGCACAACTTCCTAACTTCAAATAACTCTTTTTAGGCCTTACCTTTATAAAGACATGTTCACCCACTTGGAATTCTCTCTAAGTTCGTTTAAGATCTTCTTGACTTTTATGTCTGTCTTGCGCAACTTTTAAGTTACTTCTTACCTGTTCTACAATTAACTCCATCTCCTTTAGTAGTTCAGGTCCTAGTACTAACCTGTCAACTGGGTTACTCCATGAGATGGGGGTATTGCACTTTCTGCTGTACAAAATTTCAAATGGGTTGTATCATACTGAAGCTTGGTAGTGATTGTTATAACCAAACTCCACCAGGTGTAAGTAATCCTCTCATTTACCTAGCTGTTCCTTAACATACATTCTAAGCATATGTTCCAACGCTTGATTCACCCTTTCAGCCTATCCATTCATTCGGGGATGAAAAGAGGTATTGAAATTTAAAGTAGTATTTAGGCCTTTAAATAATGACTTCCAAAAATTGTCCGTAAACTTACGGTCTGTGTCTGATATTATAACTTTCGCTATCCCATGTAAACAAACTACCTGTTTCATGAATATATCAACAATATTACTAGCCTTGTAAGTGGTCTTTATAGGTATAAAATGAGCTTCTTTACTAAGTTTATCAGTAACTACCATTATAGAATCATTTAGATTCTGATTTCTAGATAGACCTGTAATAAAATCAAGGCTGATTATTTCCCATTTCCATCTATGGATGGGTAATGGATGTAGTAAAGCGGCTGAATGCTGGTGTTTAGTATTAACTTGTTGACATTCAAAACACTTGGCAATGTATTCTTCCAGTTCATTCTTCATGTTTGGCAAAAAATAATCCTTCCATAACATGGTTATAGTCTTCTAAGAACCAGGATGTCCTGAGTAAGGAGTCTTATGAATTTCATTTAAAATCAGTAGCTTAATTTTAGGTACATTAGGTATATAAAACCTATTTTTATATAGTATTAATCCTTTTTCATTTAGACTATACCCTGTACTTAAACTTTCAGTTAAATTCTCTGTTACTTTTGCTCGCAATTTCTGATAATTTTCATCCAATTTTACTCCTTCCTCTAACTATTCTTCTAAATATGTTTTATAATTGCTGACTGGTGCTACAAAATTTAGTCTTGCATTTCTACTTAGAGCATCAACAACCTTATTTTCTTTTCCCTTAACATGTTGGATCTCGAAATCGTACTCGCTAAGGAAATCTAGCCACCTAGCTTACCTTGCATTTAAGTTAGGTTGATGGAACAAATATTTTAATCCTTTATTATCTGTCATTAACATAAATTTTCTTCCGATTAAGTGATGGCGCCACATATTCAAAGCATGTATGACGACAACCAACTCTAAATTGTAGGTTGCATAGTTTTTCTCATGAATTTTAATATTTCTGGACTCGTATGCAATAACGCGTCCTTCTTGATTTAAGACCCCACCTAAACCATCATTGCATGCGTCAGTGCATACGACAAAGTCCAGTTGGCCGATAAAATTGACCTAGGCCAACATACAGAAGGACAGCCCACACACTTGACTTAATGCAATCTTGTATGTGTTTAAAGTAACTGTCCTTCACAGGATCAAGGCCTTGCTACCTGTGTGATGTGTTCTCAGAATAGAGAGTCTCTCTAAGGTGAATGTGTGCCAAGTTTACTCAAACCAAACTGCTAACAAATCGGAAAAATTTAACCTAATGAATAACTAATGCTAAAGATTATCTTAAGCTAAATGCAAAAAATAGTAGCTCCTAATTCTATTATATGATGACCTAAATGTAGACTACCTATATCGGCCAAGAGCATGAATTAATAATTTGACAAGAGGTTTTAAAGCATAATATGATCAATAATTCTGAACTGTTAGAAAAGTCTACAATAAATAGAATTAAATCAAAATTATCTCACAATACGATGATATTTCATTACCAAATAATTCAAAAAGAAATTAAAACATGTTATCAAATGAATCAAACATATACACAGTCCTGAAACATAACGAATATAGTCATATACTAACTTGTAGACGAAACAAGGTCAGCCTACAAGTTAATAATTTATCTAACATAGATTTATAATCAATTGAAAATGTGAAGAAGCTCATTCATTTCAACATAACAATAAATAATTTACATTTCAAGGCAGTGTAACCATTCGAGATCCATAAAAGGATATTTCACATATAATAGCACGATATATATATATATATATATGAAAGTGAAGTTAACAAAGGAGAACAATCATTAACACAACATAAAAAATTGAAAGACTTACCTAGGGTCTTTACTATCTTGTAACATTCAGTGATCTTCAGAAAAGGTTCCAGAAAACTCCAACACAACATAATGAAGTATAAAAATGTATAATATCAATTCTCCAAATGTATCAGAAATCGAACCGTCACTGGCAGCAGCATTTCTTGTTCTCTGGTTTACAAAAACCATTGAACATAGAAATATTACAGAACTTTAAAGAATGAAACTTCTCTAGCTCTGATGAGCACTACCCCCCCTTTCTCCTATAGAAAATTGTTGTTTAAATAGACAATGGATCACCATCAAAAACTCAACTGAATTTCTTAGTTGACCGCACCTATGATAAACGTGTTCAAAGACCCTCATATATCTCCCATATGCTTCACTATTTTGAGTAAATTGCTCATGACACAGCTAAATGAGTCCATTCTACAAAAAAAACATGTCTCGGAATTTGATATTTCGCCACGATTTTCTCCCAGTTTGCTGCTGAAATTTGCCTCTTTCTACTGATGCGTGATCCAACTTTCACTTTCATTCTGCATAACAAAAAAATTCATTAGACAAAACAAAATAAGGAAATATAATGAAAACAAAAAAGAAGAGTAGATCGTGAGAGTCTCCCTTTTCATCAAGCTTTATGATATTAAATATTTATCTCATCGATTCCTTGGTTTCATAACGTTAAACTCAGCAATGTAGTAGCATATTTGCAAGTTGTTGAAGTTTAATATTTCGATATTAAATAGCTTCTATCTCCTTCAACTTATCTCTTGTAACATGTCCAATAATCTGGTACCTTAATGTAATTCATCCTTCACCAAACCCTTGTAATGTTTCTTAAGATAGAAGAAATCTGTAACATTATTTAATAAAAACTAACTGTTGTAAAACTTACTGTACATGCTTTAATTTTACCAAAGTAAATTGTATTTTGGCATCTTTCTTTTTAGATGGTGTAACCGTATTTTAAAGAATTGGCATGAACTATCTCCTAGAATATCGAGGAGTAATAACAGGTCTTCAATTATCCCTTAGATATCATGGGAAGCTCCTAGTTTGGTTCGATCTTGATAACTCTTGATAATGCCTAAGCTCAATGATCTGAGGATTCTAGAGTGCTATGGTCTCCAATCTTTTCGGTGATTTAGTTCAAACTAAAATAATAACAATTGTGATTTCATGATCACTTATATCTCTCAGCATATTCCCTTTAATGAAACTGTGTCTTTCCTTTGTTTTCCCTGATATAAATCTCCTTGAAATATGTTGAAAATCACACGAACTAATATTCTTATCATGCAGTGAATTAATACATATGTTGTTGTAGGACTTGATGTGGCTATTTTTCTTCATATGGCAGTGAAACGTGGCAACATGATAGTGTCTACCTCCTTTGTAATCTTGCAATTTAGTAACAATCAAGATTGACTTAGTTCAATATTGACCATAATTTTATTTTTTTATCTTTTCTTTTGAAAAATGTAATTTCAACCCGTCGTTCCATATATAATGTAGTGGATTGCCATCTAATTCGATTATGGGGATCTATCTTTAAGAGACATTCCATTTTTTAGTTTCACGATATTTTCTTTCATTATGTTTCCATATGTAAGGGTGATGACATAAAACACTTATGAAGGAAATTTCTTGAAATAACACGTGAAGCATTATAAATATCTTCATGTTTCAAATGAAACAAAATTCCATCATAAAAAGGCAACCATCAATTCATTTTCATGTAATGAAATGTGTATATTTTAATGACTGAGAATTCTAATATTTTATTTATATGTAATTAATAAAAAGAATTCCAAAGTCATTTGTATCAAATTTTATTTAAAAAAAAAGATCTCTTTAAGAGGCAATATGTTATACCACAACATTAACTCTTTTGAGAAAGAAAAACAATCTAATCATATCATCAAAATGAAACTCATGTCTTTAATGTTCAATCTAAAAATGATAGTTTTTAGAATAATATACTTACATTATAAAAGTTAAAAAGTGTATAAAGTATTATAATGTAAGTGATTTCATAAATAATTAAATGAAAGAGTTTATTCTGGATGAAAGTGAATGTTTAGTAAAAATTCAGAAATTCACTCTATTTGAGAACTATTAGTTCACCTCCACTCTTTTAAAATATACTCTTTTAAGACATGAATGGAAAACATAAGATTGCATGTTTTGTTAATTTATCATGATTCACCATTTGTAAGACTATCAAAAGATCAAGATAAATCAATTCAAATGAACCAAAACATAGAAAAAAGGATATGCAAGTGTTGTTCAACCATGAAAACCAAGTCAAGAGAAGGAAACACAAGTAATCAAGGACTCAAAGGAGATCATTAAATGACTAACCGAAGCAAGTAAGCAAACCAAACACTAAGTATGTACAAAATTCAAATGGGGTCCCTTTATTTTGCAAAAATTAAGGGGAGTTGTTGAGGTGCCAAAAATGGCGACATACTGGGTGAACCAGTTATGTCTGCAAAATAATTCTGAATTTTAAATAATATAAGAGGAATAATGATAAAGGCCTCTTCAAATGTCAATTTCCCAATCACATAACTTAATCCTACCATTGGCTTATATATGTAAAGATTGAACCAAAACTTTCAAAATCAATCAAACTATCTCTACCATTATCCAAAATCTTATAAAGATAAATGGTTATTCTACAAATGCAGAATTTTTTTTTTCCAAGGAATTAGTTTCTCTTAACCAAAACAAGTCAAAGAACACATAGTATGTAGGTATGACCTCAATACCAAAGGATAAACCTTTTTAACCTCACTTAGATGCTTTTATCATATCCACTAGATATAGATAATCTTTTTTTTTTAAAATAATAAATAAAGACATTAACTAAAGACTACTACCTTGGCTTGGTAACCAGATGCTAGCAGCATCATGCACAAGAACTGTCGAAAAATGAAAAGGTCGGCTCATGATGAGACCTCCTTTCTCCTAATCAATGATTAAGAGCCATCACCCTGGCTTGGTAACTAGATGCGGTAATGTCACTTCAATAGAGCTTACAATCATGATGGGTCGGCTCGTGATAAGGCCTCCCGTTCTTCAATTAATCCCTTATATTTTATTAATGTTATGTACAATGAATAATATTAAGGTTATTTTTAATCTCAAGAGAGATTACTTAGTGGATGGGGAAGCAGATCCAAATGGCCCACTAAAGAGCAAAGGATGGCGTAAAAAGTTTAAAAGATAACTTACGATTCCTGACTTACTTCAATTTAGGGAAAATGATTCCTTTGAAAATAAACTCATCTACATTATAGCATCATTTTGAAAGATAGAGATCCTAGATAATAGCTGAGTAACTCAATTAATCCATCAATATGATCCATAATAATTTTTTCAAAGCCAAGATTAATCTCGCTATGGTTAGAATCTTGACAAAAAAAAAGTGTCTTTATAATGATGTCCCTTTAATAGAAAATGATTTCAAAAAAATACTTGACAGAAATACATGGTTTTGATCACCATATGCTAGAATTAGTTTACCCCTTTTGGAAAACAAGCGAACCTACTCAAAAGAAAATCCTATCAACTTGCAAAAATAAAACCAATCAAAGCAAAGAATCTAAAATGGATATATGAAAACGCAAAAATAAAAACTCAGCCCTGAATAAATTAACATCTTACATGCAGAAAAGTGAAATAGCTATATCACAAATGAAATGAAAAGAGAGAATTAGTTTCTACAAGATGGAAAATGTGTCTCTCGTTTTTAAAAAAAATATAATTTGCAACATAAGGATTTGTTAAGAATAAGCAATATGTCTAATAAGTTAGGCCCTCTTATTAATAAGCAAAAGAAAACAAACCTAAAACAAACAAATTTAAACTAAATCGTAATTACATATGTAGTTACAACTCAAAATATTTTGGTATTGATGTACAACAACATTCTTTGTTTTCTTAAAAGTTCTTGCTTATGATCATAAAAAATGTATAAAACATTTTCTCAATTAAGTAAAAGAAATTAAAAGATATATGACTTAAAAAGAAAATTTAAAAAAAATATAATTATAAGCAAGAGGGTAAAAGGTAAGGAAAACATCCCGAAATGTATTAAAAAGTGTCACCACTTGAGCTTGAAATTGGCATCATCTTCATAACTACATTTATTCAAAACAAAACAAGAAATGATAAAAATGAAGAAAAAATAATCTAAACCTAAGCCTAACTATGTACAAAAGAAGTCAATTGTAATCAAGTAAAATGAAATGACCAATGAAGCCATCGAAGGATTACAATCCTGTAAGAAAAACATCACTTTCAATTAGTAATAGAAAATGATATGTTAATAATAGAAAATCAGATGCATCGTGGTTACCATTAAAATTTTTACTTGTATATACATAAAATAAATCCTTACCATTGAATGGAAACTTCTTGAGGTAAGAAGCCTCAAGTCCATCTGCAACTCTATCATGGAAAATATGAACATATGAATTTATAAGTGAGTGATCAATGTCAATAAAATTGCGTGATTGAGAAATTGTATAAGATGAATGAGGATCTTTAGTAATCATTGGTTGAAACTGAAGTAAATGACTAGGATCAAATGAGGTATCATCCCATATTGTGTTAGACATTTTTTCATGAAATGAATGGGAATCATGATTAGTTTTAATGAAAAATTCAGTTTTATCCAACTCATTATTTAAACAAGGAGATCCTTCATTGATTGTGAGAGGTGATGACTCAATAAGAGGCATTTCCAAAAGTATATGACTTTCAACTTTGTATTTACCAAGAGATTCATAAGAATAATGTTTTTGCTCTTCATCTCTAAAACATAATTTATCATCTGGAAACCCATAAAAATTTTGCGCATCAGGATGAAATTCTAATAGGTATGAAAAATTATCCCGAGAATTAAAATTATTAAATAAATTGGGGTATAATAAAAAATAGGTGGACGAAGATAGAAAATTAAAAGTATCTGTTGATAACGAATTTTCTTTGAAAGAAAAGTTTTCTTCTATTTGAGTATTTGCATTTGATTTCAAATGTTCATTAACTTCTTCTCCTAAAATCAGATCAATATCCTTTCCTAAAAAATCTGAACTTGATAGATTATCTTGTTCATTGCAAATAGGTAAAGGTTTAAATGAAACACAAGGCCCATCAGAAAAATGAGATTCAGGAATAGAACCCCTTAAAAGAATATCTTGGTCTTGTTTAATTAATGTAGGAGAAGTTATTCCAATATAGATTTCAGATTTGGTCTCTTTCTCTTCTAAAATAGTTATAATATCTTGATTTGAATGACAACTTTCCTCACTTAGTCTTACAGTTTTATTCTCATTAAGAAAAGACGAATTAGCATTATCAGAAGGGACAATAACATTATCTAATACATTGTATTCCTTCTGATTATGTGAGGTGAAAAAAGTTGGACAATATTGATGATTTATAACTTCTGAACTTTGATTAGAATCAATCAAAATATTGTTATGTGAAGAAAATTGATTTTTATATGATTGATCTAATTCATTTGAAAAAGACATAACCTCATGTAACAATTGAAAAATAGAAGTGACAAGTTTCAAAGGAAATCTGTAACAAAGATTAAAAAATTTGTTTGCATAGTCCTTATATGATTCATCGAATTCTCTTTTAATATTTATAATTCTACAAACAATTTCTCATAATGAGTATCGTGAAAAGCATAAATAAACTCACCTAGAAATTGTTGTAAAGAATGTTGAGATGGAAAAGTTTCAAACCATTTTCTAACTCAGCCTTTGAAAGTCAAAGCGAACGATTTGCCAATGATTGCTTCATCGATAACATGATTAGTAAGGAAATTTTGTAAAAATTGATAAACATGATCAATTGCAGAAATTTCACTTTCACCATCAAATTTGTTTTTTGACAAGTGATGAACTATCTTAGAGGAAGTAGAATTATTATTTCTTGATACATGACTCCTAATAGATATTTTGGTTGAATCCATGAAAGATAAATAACATTAATAAAATGATTCATAAAATAGTTAGCTTGTCGTCTAACTAGCCCTTAAGCACACATGTGTTGACATAGAAGATTAAAGATGTAAAAGCTGAAAAATCAAAGAGCGAGAGGATAGATGGTTATTAAAAATAATAATAAAAAAATAAAACTACTTTTTTTAACCTCGGCCCTCCTTTTAGCGCCATTTGTTGGATGATAAAAATGACCTAGGCCAACATACAGAAGGACATCCCACACACTCGAATTATTGCAATCTTGTATGTGTTTAAAGTAACTATCCTTCACAGGATCAAGGCCCTGCTACCTGTGTGATGTGTTCTTAGAATAGAGAGCCTCTCTAAGGTGAATGTGTGCCAAGTTTACTCAAACCAAACTGCTAACAAATCGTAAAATTTTTAACCTAATGACTAACTAATGCTAAAGATTATATTAAGCTAAATGCAGAAAATAGTAGCTCCTAATTCTATTCTATGATGACCTAAATGCAGACTACCTATCTCGGCCAAGAGCATGAATTAATAATTTGACAAGAGGTTTTAAATTATAAGATGATCAATAATTCTGAACTATAAGAAAAGTCTACAATAAATATAATTAAATCGGAATTATATCACAATAAGATGATATTTCATTACAAAATAATTCAAACAAAAATTAAAACCCGTTATCAAAATAATCAAACATATACACAGTCCCGAAACATAACGAATATAGTCATATACTAACTTGCAGATGAAACAAGGTCAGCTTGCAAGTTAATAATCTATCTAACATAGATTTATAATCAATTGAAAATGTGAAGAATCT
>LPNX010352668.1:145547-156671 GCA_001517045.1 Pseudotsuga menziesii | reverse complement strand
ATGTCGAACCTCAGGATCTTCTGCAATCACTCCCTCTGAAGCAGAGCATCATACTCCCTCTATCTTCCATACTCTATGCACTGAAACATTCTGTACTGGAGTGACAAGTTGTATCCATCTAGGATCACTGGATACTAAGATCCTCTATCTTGAACTTCTTCAAAAGTTCATCTTGCACCCATCTGTTAGCTTCTCATATTATTCTTTGTCTTTGAACTGTCGTCACTTGTTCTTCGGAACAAGTCTTCATCCTTCTTTGCTTGTAGGGGATTATGTATGCGATCTTTCCTACATGTCAAATGCATTTTCATGGTTAGAAACATTTCATAAGGAAAATTCATATTGGCAAATTCTTATGCATAAATATATGATCATGCAACTACTTTAGCCAATACAACATTCATCCAACTTTCTAGATGCCTTCCATCTCTACCAGGACAACATTGAGATTGTGCACTAATCCAATATGTCAACAAAGAGGTTTCGTTCTAGATAAGTAGCAATGGAGAATTTGTATAGCACCATGAGATACTTACCCATCACATGCATATTAGTAGTATGCTATCATTAATGCAAACATCCTATCATGCATAATACAACAACTGAATATAAACAAATGCATAACAAAATAATATAATGAAATGACAATTGAATACTTATCTTTATTTGTTTCGAGGGTAGACTCCTTCTTGAGCCTTCAGCTTCATCGTCTTCTTCATTCATAGTCGCATCGTTTCTTATCCAAATGTTGAGGTGGATAAGAAGTTCTTCAAGAGTTGAGTTCTTCATATTCCTCATTGCTTGAGGGATCTTCTTTGAAAGGTGAAAGCTTGATCTTCAATTGCTCCCATCTTCTCTTCTCTTCTTATGATTCGAGCTTCTTCTTCTTCACGTAGTATGCTGAAGGCAATCACTTCCTTCTGGAACACATTCCTTGAATGAATGAATTCCACGATCCTGGGAGGCCATTCAAGGTGGCCATCACCACTTTTGCATTCTTCACTTTTCCTTTTACCGCTTCAAGTTGTTCTTTGATTTGAGAGACTCTTATGACTGCATGGTCTCTGCATTCTGGATCTTCACATTATTCAACTAGTTTCTTTAGGTCATTTCTGACTTTGTTCTTCCCTTCAAATAGCTTGAAATTCAGGAAGACCTTCAACAGCATTGCTTGCAATAGGTAGTGCTTTGTAATGCACATGTGCAAGCCTTCTATGCCAAAGCTCATTTGGCTCTACATGGATCAAGGCTTGTTCTGGATGGCCCTTCAATTCATACAAGCCTCCTTCTTGTTCTCCAATCACTACCGCATCATCGATAGTCTTTCCTTTTGATCACATGATGATTTGACCATCTATGAATGCAAGCTGCATTCTAGAGTCTAGCTTGTATGAATATTCCTCACTACCTTTTATTGGATATTGGTAGTCATCTACAAGTTTCACCTTGTGAGGTGATTCATGTTCTGATAGTCTTACAAAGGATTCCTTGAATCCCATCATATGTTTGGAAGCCCCACTGTCTATAAGCCAATCATCACTTCCATGAGTAATGTTACCTATGAGAGCTGATATTAGAACATATTCATCCTCGCTTGAAGAATCTTCACTTTCATATCTGGATCTCTTTCTGGATGGTTCATCATCCTCTGCAGCATGAGCATGATGTCTTCTTTGGCCTCGTCTCCCTCTGAAACTGGAACCTCCATCCTCTTGTAGGTGTCCAATCCATTTTCTTCAGAGAGATCATATACTTCCAGGTTTGGAATTTGTCAACTTCTGCAAGCTTTTAACTAAGCTGATGTGATATATCATATTGAAATGAGAACCTTAAATGGAAATAGCAAAGGATTAGATCTTACCGATTTGAGGTGTCCGTCCTTGTCCCGGAGTTCGTTGATCTAGGGTTTGTCACAGAAACCCTAATTTTCAAAACTTGGAATCTTTCAGATCTGATTGGATGAACATATAGATCTCTTCAAATGGAGCTATCTAATGTACTCCTTTTCTGAAAACAGTGAAGGGAAACTCCCGGAACAGGAAGCCCTAATTTTCTGATTTCTTCTGCAGAAATTCCTGTTACTGTTTCTATGATATCTCCGAAATTACTGATCCTCTGTGTCTGAAATTTATTACTGAGGTAACCTCGCATGTCCCTGATCCAACAACGTAGGTTTCATCAGAATTTGTTTCACCATTTGGGATTTATGACCCTTTTCCCAAGGTGACCTGTTATAGGACTGTTCAGAACAGCGAAGTTGTACGGCATGCCACGTGTCACTGGTTCATCTTCTGAGTCTGAACTTTGGAACAAAGAAATTAAAGTCTGTTCTCTTTCTGGAAAATCTTCAGGAATTTCATTTGGACCTCTGTAGCCCAAGATATTGCAGATCTCCCCAGGTGTCCTGTTTATGGATGATTTCTGGAAGAGGCTGGAATCCTAACTTGGAGAGATCATATCTCCTGGAATATAGGGAATAAAAGGCTTCCCTTTGGAAACAGTGTTCATAAGGATTGTGTCTTTGGTCCCTGCAATTTTCAGCTTCTTAGACTTCACAAATATCAGAATATATCGACTGTACCAAAACTTATCAGTTTTAGTATTTAGGGTTTCTCCTAGCTCACGGTCAAACTAGGGTTTGACTTTCCCGGAGATTTACCCAACCAAATTTCTTGATCTAGGTCTCTAAATTTCGGTTTTGATGAGGAGAAAAATCCTGTGATGGTCTCATGCAAAAATTCCTCTTCTGTAGAAAGCCCTAATTTCCACATCGAAACTGAAAATGCTTGAAATTGAATTCTGTATCGACAGAACGATGCACCATTTAATGGAGAGTCATCCTAGCATACTTTTGCTGAAAATATGTGGAGGAAGATCCACAAAATAGGAAGCCCTAGTTCCTGTAGCTGCACAATGTCTTCTTCTCAGGTTAGCTCTGATACCATGTTAGTTTTTCAACATTTAAGCTAGCATTATGTTAGGATCTTTTCACTGAGAGAATAACAAGCACATCAATAACATAAGCACATCACAAGAGACAAGAGACACAAATCTTTTGGGAGGGGAAACCATAAATGGAGAAAACCCCTCAACTTCCTCTAAGATAGTATCACCACAAGATGTGATCCCAAAACAGTAAGATGACCTCCCAACACAACAGCATCCTTCTGTCTTCTGTCAAGCCAAAGTATTTCCTTCTCCAAAGGTGCGCCACACTTGAGAGAGCAAGAGAGCTAAGTCACAAGTGATAAATAGAGAGACTCTCACTCTCTATTTATATTCTTCCGTTTACTTGAAGTGCACTCAACCATGTAGGCTTAACTTATAATTAATTACTTGAGCCTACACCTTAATTAGTGTATAATAACCCAAGTGCCCCTAAACTGTGGGGACTTACCTAATGACTTGATATGACTTGTTTACATTATTAATCCTCCCGATCGGAACATCGGGGCATGACCACATGACTCAAATACATAATAGAAACATCCCGGAATAAACATCGGGTTACAATACATAAGATACATAGAAGAATACATTCCGAAGTTACATATACATCAACACAAGAAGCACAAAGTGCATGTCCATGAGAGGTAGATTTTGAAGACAAATCTAAGTTGATGTGGTGCTTCTTCATTGCTGCTTCCAAGGTTGCCATCTTCTTGAAACACTTATATTCATCATGATTATCTTTCCCACAAAAATTACAATGATACTCAGTCTTCTTTCCTTTTGGCTTGGATCCTTTGCCATTTTTTAAAGAAGGAGTTGACTGAGAGGGTTTGGTACCATTGTTGTTGGGCTTATTATTGCAAAAATTCTGTTTCTTGGAAGGCTTGGACTTTTTTTTCTGTTGGGACAATAAGACTTTCCTAAATGTATCTGCATTGTTAATTATTCCAAGATGAATGAGCTTATCCTGCTCTCTAATTAAGGAATCACAAAAAGATTCAAGACTAGGCTCTTGATAGCTAGCTACAGTCAAGGGTTCTTTCGTGGAGTAGAATGTAGATACAAAAACAAAATATGCAGGTCCAAGTTTGGAAAGAATATGATAAATACATTGTTTGTCTTCTTTCTTAATCTTACATTCTTCAAATAAGAGTATAAGAGTTTTATACTTAGATAAATAGTCTTGAATGCATGAAAGAGTCACTTGGATTCAAAGAAATCAACTCATTCTCAAGTTGATGACCTCGGATTTCATTGTGTTTACCAAACACAGATTCCAACTTTTCCCAAGTTTTATCAGGTTCATCAATTCCAGATATGTGGAATGGCAAAACAGTAGAGATTTACATCCCAATCAATCCACGAGCTTCATCACATCTATTTTCCCATTTAATTTTCTTATCATCATTAGCGGTTTCTGTTTATTTTCCTGAGATAATTCTAAAAAGTCTCCTACTTCGTATAACATCCTCCATACGATATTTCCATGAGAAATAGTTAGAACTTGTAAGTATAATATCACATGGGATGGCCATACTATAAAATAATGGCTGAAAGCACATAAACTAACTATGTGGATGCAAAGAGATCAAAAAAATATGCAGTTTTAAAAAAAACGTCACTAAAAACTGATTTTGGATGATAAAGTTATGCTTGATCAAAGAAAATGTTGAAGATGTCCCCAATAGTGACGTGGCGGATCTTAACTTGACCAACTAAAAAAAAGAACCTCCCTCTTTTGAAGATCAACCTTTGACAATCACTTTACAATAAAGTTGCTTTTAAGTGAATCACTTTTGTAGAATAAGTGATGTTCACTTTTACAATAATGTTACTTTAAATAGTGCGGCAATAAATTAAAAGACTTAAGCGACTCACTTTTTATTTTATTTTATTTAAGTGATGCATTTTTACAATAAAGTAACTTGAAAATAGAAATTGCATGCACTAAAAAGTAGTTTAATAAGACTTGAACTCAAGATCTATTAAGGAATAAAGCAACTTTGGACCAAGTGAGCTAAGTTTAAAAGGCATGTAAAATAATGGAAAGAGGAAGGGTTTTTTTTTTACTCTTCTCTCTCATTCTTTGTGCTTGCCTTTTTTTCTGCAAATCACAAAAAAAACGAAAGACAAAAACAAAAAATAAAATTTCCACACAATGGGGTTAGATCTTGGTTAGCTTACCCAGAAAGTCTACGTTTTCAAAGTTTTCTCATTGTTTCTGATTTGCTGTGATCGCACAAGGTGCATGGCAAAGAGCATACGTAGCTGAGAAGACAAGAAAAACTTTCCCTTTCTATTTCTGATTCGCCGCGATCGCACAAGATGCACGAAAAAGAGCATACGCAGCCAGGGAATGCGACAATCTGAGACTAAAATAATAAATATCTAATAATAAAACTGATAAAATATGAGAGATTTAAAAAATAAAATAAAAAAATCCGTCACTGTAACATTATACCTTCATATTTTCCGAAATGGGTGTTTTTGGATCAAACAAAAATGGTTTTTGATGAAATGAAAACTATTTCCCAATGGAAATGGTGCTGTGGACACAATGGAACAGCTCTCATAGACCACAAAAGAACAAAAACTCTAGAACCATAAACCCTTTCAATGTTTCGCAACACTGGTTCTAGATCTTGATCAAAACCGAAAGCGGCTCTTCATAAACGCTTTGATACCATGTTTGGGTACACAGGGTACTCCCAAAAGGCCGAACACCTTAAGAAATGGCTTCACACAAATAGATCACAGACCAACACACCGATGTTTGTCACATGGTTAAAACCCTCGAGAGGGAAATAGTCCACGACCCCAGCCAAATAGCTACTTGGAGCAATTTATTATGCAAAAGAAAGAAAGTTACATATGAGCTTCTCATAATCGATCAACTAGCCAACGACCCTCCATGCTATTTAAATAGGGATCATGGACCAGTCAGGTGTTAAGCCATGGATCAATGGTAGGTATGATTTAAGAGAAGTTGAACCGTTGGATCACTTTATGTCTAGAACATATCATTACCATCAGATTAGAATATTTACAAATGCATACTAATGCATACTATAGAAACACACTTTACCTAATGGATATATTACACAAGTTGATCTTAACTAACTCCCAAGTGTCTAAATATCCTAACAATTGCCTTCTTTTATGTATCTTTTAAAATTAGCTCACTTGGTCCAAAGTTGCTTTATTCCTTAATAGGTTTTGAGTTCAAGTCTTATTAAGATACTTTTTAATAGTGCATGCAAATTTTTTTTTAAGTTACTTTATTGTAAAAGTGCATCTCACTTAAAAATAAAATAAAATAAAAGTGAGTCACTTAATTTTTTTATTGTCGTACTATTTAAAGTACCATTATTGTAAAAGTGAACATCACTTATTCAGAGATGATTTTAAGGAACCATATTTATTTAAAAGTGTATAAATGTTGGCGAATATTACCAATTCTTAAAACACCAACTATAAAATGATTGGCGATATTTTTCAAAAAATATTTTAATTTCCAAGGATTTTATATCGTTTATATAATAATTTGGCGATTTTTGGGGTGAAAAAATTTTACCCCATCAAAATTGGGCGAAACAGGGCTTCAAAAAATGTAAAATGGCGAATGTTTTTTGGGAGAAAAACATGGAAAAATAGCCCACTGGGCTAAAATTCGCCCCTAAAATCATCCCTGCACTTATTTTACAAAACTCATTCACTTAAAATCAACTTTTTTGTAAGTGATTGTCAAAGGTTAATTTTGGGAAGAAGGGGGTTCTTTTTCTAGTTGATCAATTTAATAGCTGCCACATCACTATTGAGAACATCTTCAACATTTTCTTTGATCAAGCATAACTTCATCATTCAGAATCAGTTTTCAGTGTCATTTTTTTGAAACAGCCTAATTTTTCGAGCTATTTGTATCCAAACAGTTAGTTTCTATTTTTTCAGTCATTATTTTACAGTATGGCCACCCCTTGTGATATTCTACTTACTAGTTCTAACTATTTCTCATGGAAATATCATATGGAAGATGTTCTACGAAGTAGGGGACTTTTCACAATTACCTCAAGGAAAGAAACATAACCCATTGACGATGATAAGAAAATAAAATGGGCAAATAGATGTGATGAAGCTCATAGATTGATTGGGATGTCAATCTCTACTGATTTGCGATTCCACATATCTAGGATTGATGAACCTGATAAAGCTTTGGAAAATTTGAAATCTTTGTTTGGTAAACACAATGAAATTTGAGGTCATCAACTTGATAATGAGTTGATTTCTTTGAATCCAAATGATTTTTCATGCATTCAAGACTATTTATCTAAGTATTAAACTCTTAGACTCTTATGTGAAGAATGCAAGATTAAGAAAGAAGAAAAACAATGTATTTATCATATTCTTTCCAAACTTGGACCTGTATATTATGTTTTTGTATCAACATTTTACTCCATGAAAGAATCCTTGACTACAGCTAGCCGTCAAGAGCATAGTCTTGAATCCTTTTGTGATTCCTTAATTAGAGAGAAAGATAAGCTCATTCATCTTGGAATAATTAACAATGCATATACATATTGGAAAGCCTTATTGTGCCAACAAAAAGAAAAGTCGAAGCCTCCCAAGAAAATAGAATTTTCACAATAATAAGCCAAACAAGGGTCCCAAACCCTCTCAGTCAGCTCCTTTAAAAAATGACAAAGGGTCCAAGACAAAAGGAAAGAATATTGAGTGCCATTGAATTTTTTTTGAGAAAGATAATCATGATGAATCTAAGTGTTTCAGGAAGATGGTATCCTTGGAAGCAGTAATGAAGAAGCACCACATTATCCTAGATTCGTCTTCAGAATTTACCTCTCATGGATATGCACTTTGTGCTTCTGGTTACTCTTATACTGCATCTTCTTCTTCTACTTCAAATGAATGACTCATTGATTTTGGAGCATCTTATCATATGGCTAAGGATCAAGCCATCTTTTCTACTATGCATGAATTTAACACCAAACAAATATTTGTTGGTGATGATAGTTCTCTAAGTGTTGTAGGATCTGGAACAATTCCAATAGAAAATGGTCATTTTAGTGATGTACTATGTGTTCCAAGAATTTCCTGTAATTTGTTGTCGGTATATCAAATCACTCATTCTGGTGAAGGTAAAACTGTAACGTTTACACCTGACCAAGTTGTAATCAAGGATTTTAAAGGTCCTTAATATGTCCTAGCTTGTTGGAGTAGGGTCCCGCAGCTACAGAGGAAGCTGCTAGTTTAGCGGAAAGGTAAAGTTTTGGCGGAAAGAAGAGAAGGAAAGGCTACGACGCTGTAGCGCGTTTCCAGCTGCAGAGCAGAGCCGGAAACATTGACTTTTGAGATAGAAAAGTCTATAAGGAAACGGTACCTGAGCGGCCGAGAGAAGAAAGCTCAACCACTGCATTGAAGGCAGCGGCGGAAGATAGGAGGGCTCAGCGACCCTCATAAAGGAGAAGGAGAAACGAGGCTCAAGCATTGAAGACAAAGGACAGAGAGTGAAGCGGTGCATAGTACCCATGATCAGTGCCGGGAAGCATGGAAGACTGCAGAGAGCTGCGGTGTGACGGGAAGCGGCTACCTCAAGGACAGAGAGGACCGACTGTCACTAATTAGGGTATGGGTTTACTGTTGGGACAGGCCCACAGTGTTGTAATGGCGAGACCTTCGGGCCGCCTATAAAAGCTTATGTTTTGTATTGTAAAGGGTTGGTTGGTTAGTTGGTTAGCTAGTCAGTTAGTTAACCAGTGGAGTATTTTTGAGGTAGACTCAGGAGTCAGTCAGACAGATTGTGTTGTAACGATCCAGAAACCTAGCTTGTCTGTGAGTCATTTGATTCTGTATGTAACCATCCATAGAGAGAACAGAGAGGGAAGGATATATTGTAAGAAAGGCAATATAGATATAGGGGTAGGCCAGAGATCTAGAAGAGATCTCGTGCTGCATATGCAGTGCAACAGACTGTGCTAACTTCCCTCAAGATAAATAATAGAAGCACAGTTTGGTGGACGTAGCTCCCATCCTGGGGGTGAACCACGTTAAATCTGTGTGTTATGTGTTGTATGAATGTGATTGTATTTGCTTACTGTTACTGGTTGTTATGCTTATGATATTAGTTGCAGTAAATGAATATATGTATTTCTCAGCTTACAGTAATACCTGAGGATCCAAGTAAGTGAAGTATTTCAGTAAGTGCATAAAGACTCCCCTAAGTTGTTTCTAAATGACTGTTTAATCATAGTATAACTTCCTGGAGGTTGAGCTTCGTCCGTCGACACAGCCAACGTTAGAGCACAAGTCGTGGAGGTAGAATATCGCAGAGAGGCGATATCGCACCGACAGAGGAGCTGCGGTGCGCGATACTGCGAGCTAAGGGTTTGGCGTTGAGAAGGGGTTGTTGTCCTACGGTGCGCAGTGATGCGATAAGGAAGGAGATATTGTGAGTAAGTAGAAGTTGTTCGGCGTGAGAAGAAACCATGCGAATTGCGTGTGGGTAAGAATCGCACAGTTGAAAGCGTTGCGAGTAGAAGGGAAATGTGACGCGCAGTTACAGATGACCTTATGACTCTCGGGAGTAAGAGGAAGGAAGTAGGATGCCCAGAACCTGGTCCAGGACACTTGAGTCTTGGCCAACCCATCAGATTCACTTCGGGTGAGACTTCAGATCGCTTCGCGGTCTGTTGCCGAAAGGGCCAGTGGATTAGGGGTGTTGTTGATTGATTACAGTAAAACCGGGTCTGCCCATGCAATCAACAAATGGTTCCGTTGCCGGTTTAAACGACTGGGAGTCTATGTTCTGTTGGAATCCTACCAGGGAAGAGTTCCACCAGTGGCTGGATTCAGATTTAAGGGAGTTTGCCAAGAAAGAAAACCGAAGCCCTAAACTGAGCACAGAAGACTGGCTAGTAAAGCATATCGCTTCAGACATACACGCTATATTTTTTGAAACCTACGAAAACGAGATTTTCGACTGGTTATCCAAGTTGACAGCTAGCAACAAATTCAAGAAGAAAAGAAACATTGTCTGGACACCGGAGCTGATTCAGACCGTGCAGAACCTTGACAATCCGATTACAAGAGCAGTGGACTTTTGGCTCACCAGCATGCTAAACGGTTTTGTTACATAATTTGCAGTCGATCAGAGAAAGAGCTTCAACGAAGCCGAATGATACTTCTTCAGAGGATATCGTGGTAAGTACCTAAGATCTCTAAACTTGTCCCTTAAGATGCTGCTATATGAAAAAGGAAGAATGGATTTAGTCTCCGATGAATAGGTAAAGATAGTAATGTCACAAGAATTTGAAAGTGATTTAGACGACATTGGAAGAACACGTAGCGGAAAGAAGTATAAGGTACACCACAGATCTCCAATATTCGAGAACAGTTCAGACAGTATTCGACAACAGAGACCTAGCACTACAGAAGAATCTGAGGAGGGTATACCTTACCACCCTTATACTCCACAGAAACAGACCGGAACTCAGAATAACCTCATAGGTACACCATCCAGTAGTTCACAGACAGTACCTACTCCCGCTACAACAACCTCACCTACACCGCTGAGTGGTAGTACCCCAGCCAGTCAGAATCCACCACAGAGGAATAGAATGGGAGATGACATGAAGCTGCCTATTTTTAAAGGTACAGGAGTAGAAGACCCGGAACAACATTGGTTCCTATGTGAAGCCATGTGGAACATTAAAATAATCAACGATGATAACCTTAAACTTGTACAGTTGGTCACCACACTCAGAGATAGAGCCTTGACATGGTACATCAAGTATACTACATTACCCAAGACACTTGCCCAGGTCAAGAACTCCATGATCAAAGAGTTCAAGAAACCTAAGTCTGAGTCTCAGTGTATTATAGAGCTTAAGGATATTAAGCAGCTTCCATCAGAGTCAGTATGGGACTTTGACCAGAAGTTCAAAGCCCTCATAGACCAAGTAAGCTTTGATTTTGCACCGGAGCAGCATAAGGAATGGTTTATTGCAGTGCTGCTCCCTCATATCAGAATGCCACTAATGTAGCAGAAACTCACTACTCAAGATGAAGCGCTGGAGATGGCAATGAAACTAGAGGCTTCACCTATAGCAGAGACTACCACAGGCATGACAACCCTACAGAACCAGTTGGACAACCTCACGT
>LPNX010352668.1:65135-137813 GCA_001517045.1 Pseudotsuga menziesii | reverse complement strand
AATAGAAGCACAGTTTGGTGGACGTAGCTCCCATCCTGGGGGTGAACCACGTTAAATCTGCGTGTTATGTGTTGTATGAATGTGATTGTATTTGCTTACTATTACTGGTTGTTATGCTTATGATATTAGTTGCAGTAAATGAATATATGTATTGCTCATCTTACAGTAATACCTGAGGATCCAAGTAAGTGAAGTATTTCAGTAAGTGCATAAAGACTCCCCTAAGTTGTTTCTAAATGACTGTTTAATCATAGTATAACTTCCTGGAGGTTGAGCTTCGCCCGTCGACACAGCCAACGTTAGAGCGCAAGTCGTGGAGGTAGAATATCGCAGAGAGGTGATATCGCACCGGCAGAGGAGCTACGGTGCGCGATACTGCGAGCTGAGGGTTTGGCGTTGAGAAGGGGTTGTTGTCCTACGGTGCGCAGCGATGCGATAAGGAAGGAGATATTGTGAGTAAGTAGAAGTTGTTCGGCGTGAGAAGAAACCGTGCGACTTGCGCATGGGTAAGAATCGCACAGTTGAAAGCGTTGCGAGTAGAAGGGAACTGCGATGCGCAGTTACAGCTGACCTTGTGACTCTCGGGAGTAAGAGGAAGGAAGTAGGATGCCCAGAACCTGGTCCAAGACACTTGAGTCTTGGCCAACCCATCAGATTCACTTCGGGTGAGACTTCAGATCGCTTCACGGTCTGTTGCTGAAAGGGCCAGTGGATTAGGGGTGTTGTTGATTGATTACAGTAAACCCGGGTCTGCCCATGAAATCAACATAGCTACCAGAATTGTTGATGATATTACCAGGTTGTACAAATTTTACAACTTTGGGTCATCACCTTTTCCTTCAGTTTTTGTTACTCATAGTGATAACTTGAACAAAATTTGGCATGAGTGATTTGGTCACTTAAATTATTGATCATTGCAATAACTATGATCATCGAGACAATTTTGACAAACGTGCCTTTTGGTACGCCTCGGTTCCCTTGGAGCTTGTGCATAGTGACTTGTGTGGTCCTCTTCCATCTGCTTTCTTTTCTGGTTTCAAATATTTCTTAACTTTCATTGATGACTACTCCAGATGCACTTGGGTTTACTTCCTAAAACTTAAGAGCAAAGTATTTAATATGTTCTTGGCCTACAAGGCCCTTGTTGAAAAATAATCTGACCATTAAATTATTAAATTAAGATCTTACAATGGAGGAGAATATGTTAACAAAACGTTTACTACTTTCTGCATTGAACAAAGAATCCAACAACAACACACTGTTCCATATACACCACAACAAAATGGTGTAGTTGAACGGAAGAACCGCACCTTAAAACAAATGGCTAATTCTATGATCCAATCTAAGGGACTAAGTCTTCAATATTGGGCCGAGGCCATAAATTGTGAAAATTACATAGTTAATCGCACATCCACTAAATTTTTACAATGTATAACACTGGAAGAAGCATGGAGTAAAATTAAACTAGATGTAAGTCACTTCCGTGTGTTTGGTATTGAAGCATGGGCTCACATTCTGGATGAAAAACAAAAAGCATTGCAACCTAAAAGTGAAAAGTGCATATTTGTTGGATATTCTAAAGATGTAAAAGGTTAAATACTTTTTCAACCACATTCTCATGATATAATCATTAGAAGAAATTTTAAATTTAATGAAAATCTCTTGGCCTGCGAGCCTAACTTGGTGGGTGTGCCATCTTTGGCCTACGAGCCCGATTCAACGATTGTGCCTTCTTCTACTTCCAAATTCCTTGACAGGTTTGCAACTCTATTTTTTTATGATGACAGTGATGATAAAAATCCACCTCCACCTGCTCATGTTCCTCTAGTTGCACCAGCACCAATGCTTCCTCGATGGGTCCATTCAACATGTGAAGTAGATGGTGATCTTGCCAGTGATCCGAGAGATCAACGTCGGACATGTTCTTAGTTTCAGCAATCCTCTTCTTTTTTGGCTCAAGTTTCTGAGAATCATGATCCAGAAACTTTTGTAGAAGCTTCAGGAAATCTAGATTCGGATGCAACTATGGATGAAGAATATCGTTCCTTAATGGCGACAGATACTTGGGATCTTGTTCCTCTTCCAAAAGGAAGAAAACTTTTCAAATGTAAATGGGTCTATAGAACTAAGTATGCATCAGATGGAAGTGTTGAAAGACTTAAGGCAAGGTTAGTTGCCAAAGGTTTTTCCCAAGTTGAAGCGATTGGCTACAATGAAACCTTTTCTCCTGTTGCAAAAATGAACTCTATCCGCCTTGTTCTTTCCCTTGCAGCCTTACATAATTGGGAATTCCATCAAATGGATGTCAAGTCTGTATTCTTACATGGTGATTTACAGGATGAAATGTACATGGAATAACCTCCTGGATATGTTCAGAATAACTCTATCCTTGTTTGTTGTCTTAATAAATCCTTATATGGCCTTAAGCAAGCTCCTACAGCTTGGTATGCTAAAATGGATAGCTTTCTCCTTGACTCTAGCTATTCTAGATGTCATTCTAACCCCAATGTCTATACCATGAAAGTATGAAACCATATCATCATACTTGTTCTTTATGTTGATAATCTTATCCTTACTAGCAGTGACCCTAAACTTTTAACCCATGTGAAATCCAGTCTTAAGCAAAATTTTGAAATGCCAGACTTAGGATATTTGCATTATTTTCTTAGTATCCAATTCTTCCAAACCAAAGAAGGAATATTTATTTCCTAGTTTAAGTATGCTTGTGACCTTCTTTGTCGCTTTCACATGAAATATTGTAAACCAACCCCTTCTCCCTTCCATTCTGGAGTCAAACGTTCGGTCACTTGTACTTCCCTTGAAGTAGATGCCACCTTGTATCGTCAGCTTCCTGGTAGTCTCTTATACTTGACGCATTCCTGTCCTGACCTTTCCTTTGTCGTTGGTCGTGTTTCTTGTTATATGCAAACACATCATGAAAGTCACTTGAAAGCAGCAAAAAGAATACTTCGATATATTCAAGGTACAATTCAGTTTGGGATTCATTATAGTATAGGGGGGAAACCTTTGTTGGTTCGTTTCACTGATTCATATTGGGCCGATGATCCTGATGATTGAAATTCTACTACAGGTTATGTTTTTAGTCTAGGATCTAGACCTGTCACTTGGGATTGTAAGAAACAACAAGCTCTTTCACTTTCTTCAGCAAAAGCAGAATATCGAGCTGCAGTTAATGCCAGTTCGGAAGCTTTATGGCTTCGAAATATCCTTTCATAGTTTGTATTCGAGCAGCAGCATTGTACTCCACTTTGGTATGACAATAAAAGTGCCATCAAACTCTCCAAAGATCCAGTTCTACATCAATGCAACAAACACATTGAGCTACACATGCACTTCATCAGAAATATTGTTCATGATCATGTTCTTGAAGTGCTCTATTTCCCTACAGATGATCAAGTTGTAGACATATTCACCAAGTCTCTTACAGAAGCGAAGTTTTCTAAACTTTGACCTATGTTAGGAGTTTAGGAATGTGTCATTAAGGGGGGATAGACTCTAATGCCTCCTTCCTTCTCTTAATATTGTCACTTTTGTAAATCCTTCAATCATATCCCAAGTTGTTCTTAAGGGGGTATGTTAAGATATTTAGACACTTAGGATTTAGTTAAGCTCAACTTGTGTAATATATTCATTAAGTAAAGTGTGTTTCTTTAGTATGCATTAGTATGCATTTGTAAATATTCTAATTCGACAATCACAATATGTTCTAGACATAAATTGATCCGATATTTCAACTTATCTTATATCTTTCCTACCATTGATCCGTGGCTTAAAACCTGATTGGTCCATGACCTCTATTTAAAGAGCATGGAGGGTCCTTGGCTAGTTGATTGATTATAGGCTCTAATGCTTCCTTCCTTCTCCTAATAGTGTCACTTTTGTAAATCCTTCAATCCCATCCCAAGCTTTTCTTAAGGGGGCATGTTAGGATATTTACACACTTATGAGTTAGTTAAGATAAACTTGTGTAATATATCTGTTAGGTAAAGTGTGTTTCTTTAGTATGCATTTGTAAATATTCTAATTTGATGGTCACCGTATGTGTTACGGGGAGGAATTCCTATGGCTAGGGTACCACAACAGACAACTTGACTCCAGAAATCAATCCTTTCAAATATGCAAGAGAAATCAAATATCTAACACTAAAGGATCAAAACTCGTACCTTATTCCGGACGGTTGAAGTAGATCCCCATTGAGCTTTCCAACTCCAGCTTGAATTGATAAATTACTTCCTCAACAATCAGTAAACAAGACAAGCATGCTATATATATTGGTGTTAGATATACTCTAGCATATATAATCAACAACGTATAATCATTTGAAATCATCCATGGATAAAATATTCATTCAAACATACATTATTGGACAGGAAAATATATTTCTATTAATATAAAATCAGAGATTATAATGAATACAACCTCTGTTGGCATGTCTGCAAATCGGAGAAACTGAATCCCCCATTTGGGCCTCCACCACCTCAATCCTCCAATTACGCGAGAAAGGGTTTAAAAGTCATGTATAGCAATTAATCATGTTTTTAGGGATGATCTTGGATACATCAAAGGTATAAAAAAGGTCCATGGGGTCCAAAGAGTTTGCAGAGGGACAAGGGAAGGCCATACAAGTGTGATTCACCAGGTGTGGTAAAATCAGCTATAACAAATGCCCTTTAATGTGTGATGTCAAAGGGGTCATACGATGGCCGAAATACATTATAAGTCCATCCCAGAAGTGGAGTGATGAAGAACCCAGTGGAAGACTAGCCACCCAAACAGCATAGTACAATGATACAACTCTGCATATAACTGCAAATACATATAGCAGTCCCAGATACATAAGAGTACAATGGCCATGAATAGGTATGATACAAATTATGACATAAGTGGTCATCGCCACATACAATATACATAGATCAGAATCTTCATGATGAATATATACAAAGGATAAAGATCTCCATAATGGCTGAAGATATACAATGGATGAAGATCTCCATAATGGCTGGAAATGTCTGACATATACTAGAATCAAGTCATGAGAGCTAAAATCTCATGAACACTGGCACGATCAAGGAGGTAGCATATAAGAGATGCCACCAATCTGGAAGGTCTTCTACACAAACCACTACGAGTACAAGTCCTACTATGTGAATAGAGGTGTCGAGGTCGAACATATTAGTCCATCATCTGATTACCGATCATTGATGTATACCGTTAATAGATGCAAGATCACCCACCGATAATGATAATAGGAATCAAGGTACTAGAGTGCAAACTAACAAGTGTGAATAAATGTGTTGAGTTCAAACAATTGAGGCAATCCATCGATCAGGGGACATTGATGTATTCCCAAAGAACTGTCGATGGTGAGAGAACCTGCCACTGATGACTGCAAGTCTCAAGGCACTCAAAAATGACTCTAGATTCCAATCCCAGAATAAATGATCTAAAGTTGATGGGATTAAATCCACTGGAAGGAGGGCATTAAGGTATCCCCCATCATCCAACACAAGGTACTCAGCAAAGCTGTATAATGTGGAAGGACTCTATCATAAGGTGCACGAACTAGTAACTATACCGAGAATGGCCGACATGCAAAGTCAAAATAACATAGGAATGGCTGACTCAGGTTTCAAATTCCTTCGAACAAGAGCATAAAGGTGAATGGTGACTGAATGTAGGCAGCATCGACTCGATATATAAAACTGGGACATCTCTGCGACACAGGAGGCATAGACAAAGGCTCCATAGGGACTGGAAGCTTAACCAGTCGATGGAGATAAACTCAAATAAACGAGTACAACTCCTAAAGTCAAACTATAAACCCAACCAATGGATGTGATATACAGTGCTCTATTTGAAGGCAACACGACTCGACAGCTGCCAAAGATAACATCTTTCCTTGTCCGGCTTTTTGGTTTTTTAAATTTTTTTGGACTTTTTCAAATATTTAAAAAGCTTAAAAAAGAATAAAACTGCTTTATAGTTATAGACTAGGAGGAGACGAGTGTCAAATAGGCAAACAAACTATTTCCAAGCAGTGGAACATACCTATGCTCGATGCAAGGATACATGTGTAGGATAACGACACTCGAGGGAAAGTCCCCTCCCAGTAAAAAATGGGGAATCAAGCTGCAAAGGATATGTAAAATGGCTCTGCATCGCTAGACATGAGACAAGCTTGGGCTATATGGCTGATAATCAAAGTTAGGGAAGCAAGCATAAGGCTCAATGAGGTAGGCAAATCTCATGATAATGCAATTACAACTTGACATATACAAGGGAGTCTCGGGGAAACGGCCAGCATAAAGTTCAAGAGGAGTATGAAGCTCTTGCTCAAGGACATGGCGGGACTAAAAGGGACTCCCAGACCTAAAAGAGGACTCACAGCATGGGTACCAAATGCAAAGCGGAGCTAACTAGGACACCCATGTATAGGAAAGCTCTACCATTCACATAGTATGACTTCTAACAACATCATGAAGGTTCCGTGATACCATGGAATGGGTTCGTACCTAAGGTTAAAATGAAACAGTCACAAGTTCATGCAAAATGAAAGCTGATGTGAAATCCTAACCTATACGCCAGTTTAGACATGATACCTATGATAGGCACAAACAGGTCGAAACCTCGGAGAGAGTGTACAAAAACTGAACCCTATATGACAACCATATTAGTCCAAAACAACCCAAAATAGTCATTAAAGAATCCAAACTATAGGGAATAGGGAGGACTAATCATGACAAATAAATTCAAAGGAAACAATGTGGTGGACAATGGGCCATAAAAAGGAATGTAAAGTGTAGACCCAACGTTCACGTATCCACTACCACCTCCGTGAGGGTGACCATTGGTGTAAAGACTGAGTGAAGGGAATAAAAATCCTCCACAAATGGAGTAGATGATGGAATATGACCATTCCCAAATATATGATCCCGGTAAGGGACTATGATGCCCCAAAGTATGACACCAGGGTCCGTACTAGGACCAAGAACGAGTGATAGGATACCAGGCATGCCAAAAATAAAAGGACCCAAACTCATGAGAGCATAAATATACTCAAGTAACCACGATCCCAAAGGCCAACTAGCACACAAAGAGCATTCTCCTAAGAAAATATACAGCCAAAATACAAGCAAACCAAGGGGAGGATATGTGAGCTCCCGAATGAAGCAGGTATGTCTCGCCTAGGAGAGGCTCGAAACTCCCATACACTACAAGTGGAGGTATGTATCCAATTATAGTGGCCCTCAGCTTCAAAACATAAAGCGATTGTGCTATCTAACCTCTACTTGGCTGAGACACCCACAGAATAACCCCTGCAAAGTACCCCCTTGATAACCTAGGTAAGGAAACTAAGGTCACCTCAATATAATCAATGCTCGGGTAGACAGTCACAGGCGGGATTAACCGTATGGGCAGGGTAGAAAATCCCGAAACTATTGAAAGAGCCCCCATATATGAATACAATCTTGGAAATATCTCCGGTGCTACTCAGTTATGACTAGGGGTCATCCCAATCAATAACCACTCACACTACCTCATGCTTAACTCCCTTGTAAGAGGAGCATTCTAAGAAACACTAATTATACCAAGGATTTCACTATCTCACCTGGACAGACACCTACTTTTTTGTGTTTAGTAGTCTTGGATAATTGACTCACAATGAACTATTCCAAGACTCTAAATCCTAATCTTGTTGATGAACCCTATAAAATAAAAGAGTGTAATTCATTTTATTATGCGTTGATTTTAATTGGTTGTAATTACTCAAAGGTAAATGGTCGTGCAACTAATGAAGTTATGACTCAGCAGTGAAGTAAATATGCACACCATAACAAACAATACTAAGTGCAATCTTTGTCAAATGAAAAATAGGGTATGCCACTACATGAGATGCATAAATATATATTCCTTTCTGAATGCCAATGAAATCCTTCCTATATGAAAGCCTAAACACAACTCTCATCCAAGAAATCCAATGCAAGTACCTCCTCAAATCCATATCTAAGATGCAACTAAGAGTACAAATACTTTATATTTTTCAATATAAAAGAATGAAAAATGCAATAAAAGTCATCTAAAACTCTCAGTCTCTGCAACAAGTATAAAACACAAGCCCAGCAAGACACCGAGACAAAAAAGTAATGCACTAATGGAAAAACAAAAAGGATAAATGACTAAAACTACTTTCAAAGAAAAATCAATGAAAAAGTTGTCTCTGGTCACAAAAGAAGCATCCAACAGACAACATCAGAGCCAAGGAAGACCCAACCACAGTCACAATCCACCCAGGAACTTCCCACAACATCAAAATCACCAAAAGGGAGGATGTACACCACTGTTTAAATAATAGCTACATATATACACGACTTTTGGCCAAAAAGATGCATGTATACGTGGATTTTGGCCAAAAACCTGCGTGTATACACGAATTTTGGCCAAAAATCCGTGTATGTACACGAATTTTGGCCAAAAACCTGCGTATATAGAGAAGACAGTGGTTAAAATCAATCCAAGGGTCAAACCAATAAAGGGGAGTGTCAATGGAAGAACATACTATAAACTACAACACAGAAACAAGGAGAAACAAAGAGCAAGTCAATAATGTCAAGTACATTGTGCCCCCAAACCCCAAAGAAAAACAAGGAACATCCCCAGCAGAGTCACCAATTCTGTTACAGAGAAAAATTCCTATGGCTTGGGGTACCACAACAGGCAGCTTGAATCCATAAATCAATCATTCCCAATATGCAAGAGAAATCAAATATCTAACACTAAAGGATCAAAACTCGTACCTTATTCCGAACGGTTGAAGTAGATCCCCGTTGAGCTTTCCAACTCCATCTTGAATTGATAAATTACTTCCTCAACAATCAGTAAACAAGACAAGCATGCTATATATATTGGTGTCAGATCTACTCTAGCATATATAATCAACAACGTATAAGCACTTGAAATCATCCATGGATAAAATATTCATTCAAACATACATTATTGGACAGGAAAATATATTTCTATTAATATAAAATTAGAGATTACAATGAATACAACCTTTGTCGGCACGTCTGCGAATCGGAGAAACTAAATCCCCCACTTAGGCCTCCACCACTTCAATCCTCCATCTCTTGATAGAAATCTCACAAGCAAAAGGAAAGATTAGGAAGAACACCAAAGTGCTCCAAGGGACAAAGGGATGCAGACTCAAGAATAAGTTCCGGCAACAATGGACTATAGTTTCTTTGCTCTCAATTCTCACATATTCTTCAATGTATCAAAAGGGTTCCTTATATAGCTCTTCAATGGGGCAATGAAGGGTCGAATCTAAGCGATCTCAAGGCATATGGAAGGACAGGAGACAAGTGAGTCAGATCCATGTCAAGGAAAACTCTAAAAGAATTTGGCCTTTTTCACACATCCCGATGTACACGGTTTTAGGGGTCAAACCCACGTATATATGCGAGAAAGGGTTTAAAGTTCATGTATAGAAATTAAGCATGTTTTTAGGGATGATATTGGAAACATCAAAGGTATAAAATAGGTCCATGGGGTCCAAAGAGTCTGCAGAGGGACAGGGGAAGGCCATACAAGTGTGATTCACTAGGTGTGGTAAAATCAAGTATAACAATATGCTCTAGACATAATGTGATTCGATGGTTCAACTTCTGTTAGATCAACTAGCCAAGGACCCTCCATGATATTTAAATAGAATGTTCTCTCTCTCTCTAGTTATATTGTCACATTTTTTTTATCATCATTGTATAAGCAAAATTAAATAACAAAGATAGATCTAGAAAAGTATTGTTGTAATAAATTCATACATAATTTCCATCTATTTCAACTTTAATGTTCCACTTTCCACTGCGTTAAAGTTGGTACTTGATATGAGTTACCAATTCCAATGTACATAACATAAAAGAAAACAAATTACAATGAAGTTTAACAAATGAATAGTAATTAAAGAATAATAATAATGCTAGATATATTTGGTTTGGATCTGCCTTATACTCAGACATGATTTCGAGTCATCTCTTGTCACTATAAGGACAAGTAGTCAGAAGACATACCTTCAGAGAGAGAGAGAGAGAGAGAGAGAGAGAGAGAGTTAGAGTGTTGATGTCTTAGGTTCACTTTCACAGTTGGAGTTCACGGGTTGCAGATCACGTTTCACAATTCACAACACAATTCTAGAAGCCCTAGAAGAGGTACCATATCACCTTTGGTACCCTACTTTAACTTCACTTAACTTCATGCGTCCAACAAATATCAGATCTATAATTCTTTCATGCCAACATACTCCAAGAGTGAAGTTATGAACATAATATATACACTTGGCATGTATTCTAGAATGGTCACTTACACTACAACAATTCTTGGAATTAGCATCCCTTTTTATTGTAATCTTTTTTACATTGGGTTGTCAAATTAGACGCTAAATGGGACGCGTTACGAAAAAAAATTAAAGTGTCTCAAAAAACGTCGTTTTTTACTTCCTAGATAGCATCCTTTATGATGTCCAAAATAGCCTCTATTTTTTTCTTCCAGAATAGCGTCTAGCTTTGCTTCCTAAACACTGTCAAGGTTTGCTTCGTAAATAACGTCACTTTTTTATTCCTAGCGAGTGTCCTCTTTTGTTTCTTAAATGACATTCCCGTTAGCACCATATTTGCTTCCTTAATAGCACCATGTTAGCATCCCATGTTTTTTTTTTAACAGTAATAGTAAAAGATGGTGATATTAAACAGGTTGTGCACAGCCATTCATTACACAAAAAAGAACCAAGACTGAGAGTTCTTGCTGTTCAGAAAACAAAAAACCAAAATTGGTCCAGAGGGGAGACCAAAGAACTCCACATATAGTTTTTACATATATTTGATGGACAGTGGTAGTATAAACCCTAACAAACTGTTGATTTAGAAGCAAAGAGAAAAACATAAACAAAGAAAGTGATTTAAGAAATTAGCCTGGTGGCTTCATTGGCTGTTCCATTGACTCCTCCATGGGTTGAACTGCAATAGGGGTTTCACAGGCCTGACTAGCTTGTTTCATGTTAACCAAATGCTAAAGATCTTCCTGGATTCTATCCACTTTTCCCATCATCTCTCTAAGGTTGGATTCGGTATCATCAATCCTTGAATCATGGTTGATTATATGATAGGAAGTATAGCTGACCACCTCACCCATATCCTTCACCTCTTGCACCAGAGCTTTCTTATCCATTATGCCAATTTCCATCATTTCATACATGCATCTGAGGTTTTTCTTCAGGTTTGCAATCCCTACATTTTCATTTGTCGGGTTCATAATTCCTTGCCTAGGTGGGCAAGCGACAAGAGCTAAACGAGAAATACTATTAACAGTACCTTCCAAATTTTGAGTCTGTGAACCATAAAACTCACCAACAGCTGAGTGAATAATGCTGACTTCTCGCAGGAGAGAATCTCGGTCAGCTTTACATTTACAGGAAAGGGTACCAATAGTTTCTTCCTTCCACCCAAAACACTTACAACCTAAAATCAAACTGTTTTCAACTGAAAAAACTTCACCTTCAGGAAAACTGAGCCCGATACCTGAATTCAAATGCCAATGAGGACCACCATCATGGGGGGAGCAATGACAGGAGATGAAGGCAGCAAGTGCAAGCCTTTCTTTCGCAAATGCCCTGTAGAAAGGAAGAGAATCCCACAAAATCTCTGGGACAAATCCCTCTTCAAAACTTGAAATCACATTCAACAGCGTCCTCTCTGGTGAGAATACAGAGTGAGCAAGGATCAAATCATTGTTCTGAGGAGCTGCTGAGTGAGAATGAAGTCTGAGAGAAGCCATAGCATGAAGTAAGATAGGACCTAGAGCGTGCAAGCTATAGAGACAATAAATCTGGACATGACTAGAGTTAATAACGTCGAGAATCAAGGTGGACGGGAGTACATGCGGCGATTGCGTGAGTGGCGATGGTGCGAGCCAGATGTGTGCTAGATTCTTGTTAAATGCCCTTTTCTTCTTGTTCATTGCCATGGTGAATGAATCGCTTGTGCCATAGTTCATTACGGGAGCCCATAGATATACCCCTTGCATCGTGACCTTGATAATGTTAAATGATCCTATTATGCAATGATATATGGTCCTTTTATGATAATAGTTCATTATGGAATGGGTATAGGGGGGAATTAACCCCATTGAGTTGCAAGTGTCCTTGTGGGAGAGAAGCCCCCACGTTTTCCAATTCATCAACGATCACATTGTTTGCTCGGAGAATATGATGGAATTCAAAATGGGGAGAGATCAAAGTGATAGCTTCATCATACAAACGATGACATTTTATCGAGCCAGCGATGTATCCATTGAGCATTTTATATTTGACGTGTCTAGAATCGCCAAATATTACTACCTTGTTTAGATTTGAGTCGACGAGGATCCTCAATCCCTGTAGAAGGGCTATCCATTCCACCTCATTATTAGTCCTGCTTCCAATTCCCCAGGCATAGGATTGTTCTATTTTTCCTTCAGGATCCAGTAGGATCCCTCTCGGACCTGCCACCCCTGGGTTGCCCTTAGAGGCACCATCGAAAAAGAGAGAATAGTTATTCTTTTCCCGAAGCTATGCCATGAGTTCACTGTTGTTTTTCCTTATTTCCCATGAGTGTTTGGTGAGAAGCTGCTTGCTGATTGTGGTGTTGGACTGAAGGGAGTTCCTATCTTTTAAATAGATCTTGCACCAAGAAGCATGAGGCTCCGAGATATTTTCAGAGTGAGGAAAGATGATATTATTCGAGGCGATTTTTTCAGCTATTATCCCTACAGATTTGGAGACTATATGTGTAGGAACCATTTTTTGATCTTTAAAAATAGATTTATTTCTTTCTATCCATAGTTTCCAACAAACATTCTTGGGAATGGTGTTCCATAGCTTCCTGAGAATGGTCTTCTTTTTAAGAGAACCAGGGAGGTTTTTGTCCCAGTCATCGAGTAGCTGAGCTACTGATTTTGATGGGCTGAATATCATTCCCGGGGAGAGAACATACTGCTATACTTTCAGAGAAACACTACAGTGCATGAATAGGTGGATTGATGTTTCTTCTTCATTATTGCATAGGGCACACCGAGAAGGACCCGCTATCCCTCTTTTCCTAATATTTTCAACTGTAAGGAGTTTGTTGTGGATCATGAGCCAACAAAATGAGTTAACTTTAGGAATGCTATCCGCTTGCCATACTTTTTTCCAAACCACTGACTTGCTGCTAGTTCCTCTGAAAGTCTCTTGTACCCTTCTTTGACCGTATATTGTCCATTCTTACCCCATCCAATGCTATCCTTTTTAGTCTCGCTGATTGGTGGCATACCCCGTAGAGAAGTCATAAGAAGATTCTTAGCTTCGTCCAGATGGAGGGGGGGTTGAAAATATTTCTAGCCCTCCCAGATTCCTTTCGGATTCCACAGAGAGAGATCGTGAAGAGAGAGTAAGCCTTCACTGCTAGTCCATTCATCCAAGTCATTCGTCCCTGGAAGAGATGAGAGTGGGGGCTGCCCAAGTATCCTTCTTTCCCAAACCTTGATCTTTTTTCCATTTCCTGGGATCCAGTAGGAATGTGATTGAATAAGGCTGATTGAGGCTTTGCACAGTTTCCAAAGAGAGGATCCCTTTCCAACACATTCTTCTTCTAGCATTTTTTATCTAGGCCTTTTGATATATTTTTTCCTGATTACTTCTTTCCACCATTCCTTACTGCCAGTAACCAATCTCCAAATCAGTTTTGCTCCCAATGCTTTATTCATTTGCTTCGGGTCCCTGATTCCCAATCCTCCTTTGCATTTTGGATTTTTGACAGTGTCCCATTTGACCAAGTGAAATTTATTTCTTTGAACCTTTCCCCCTTACCAAAGGAATTTTCTGATTTCCTTACTTATGTTGTTTATGACAATCTTAGGTGCAAGGATCATCGGACTAGAGTATATCGGATAAGAGGAGAGGTTTGAGTGAATGAGAGTTACCTTCCCTACAAGATTTAACCACTTGGAGCTCAGAGCATTGATTTTTCTCTTGATTTTTTGTATGATTGGGGTCCACATAGCTGAGGCATAGGTTTTTTTAACAATTGGGATACCCAGATAGATGAAATGGGTCTAGTTGAAGTTGACTTTGATATGCCATATTTGAGATATGCTACGAAGATTTGTGGTGTTGCAATTTCAGCCATAGAGATGACACTTGTTTAGGTTAGCCGAGCTTCTAGAGGAACGAAGGAAGAGGTCTAAAGGTTTCATGAAGTTTCTTGCGATTTGTGGGGAAGCTATGCCTACCAGGATAGTGTCATTGGAAAAAAGACCATGGTTTATTGGATTGACTCCAGATCAGAAGGACAGGCCTGGGAGTAGACCTTCAGCTTGAAGTCTATAAAGTCTTCTACTAAGAGAATCCACAACAAGGATATAGAGAAAGGGGGAGAGGGGGCACCCTTCTCTTATTCCTCTTGAGGCCTTAAAGAAATTAGTAGGTCTCCCATTGACTAGAGGGGCTATCCAAGGAGAGTTTATGTAGGCTTGGACTTGATTTATGAAGGTAGGAGGGAACCCAAACTTTTTTAGAAACCATTAGAATGAAAGAATGCCTCAGTCGATCAAATGCATTTGCCAAATCCAATTTGATGGCCATACCTGGTTCTCCTCTCTCAGTGCTGGAATGGATAGCTTCCTGAACCATAAGGATATTGTCACTGATTTGACAACCTGAGATGAATCCTCCTTGATTGGGGGGAATCAGAGACTAGACAATTGGCTTGAGTCTTAGAGATAGGACTTTAGAAAATATTTTGTACAAGGCTTTGCATAGAGAATTGGGTCTGAACCTTTTGATGAGGGAGGTATTTTCTTCTTTAGGGATCAAGGACAGGAAGGTGGAGTTTGTGGCTCCCCCCATTTTGCCTTTTGCCATCCATGAGATGAGATGCATGCGATTCTTATTTATTAGCGACTAGAAGGATCTATAAAATCAGATAGGGAAGTTGTCAGGGCTAGGGGCTTTGTCCAGGTGAAGGGACCAAATGGCCTTCTTCACTTCTTCCTCAGTTATAGGGGCTTCAAGCTGCAGGGTTTATTCTGGGCTGATCATGGAAGGGATGTCCCGAACCATTTCGTCCATGAATTCCTATGAAATGTTCTCCTTGTCATTATATAAGTTTTTGAAAAAACTTCTTACCTCCGTACTTATTGTAGCTTGCCCAGTGATGAGAGTGTCGTCCTTGCTTTTGAGCTCCTTGATAGTATTCCATCTATGTCTGTCCCTGCATTGCTTTTGGAAGAATTTAGTATTTTGGTTGCCTTCTTTGAGCCAAAGGACTCACGATCTCAGTCTCCAGTCTTGCTCCTCCTCCCTTAGAATTGACTGAAGGCTCTTCTAAAGTTCTATTTCTTTGAGGAGGTGTTCTCTTGTGATTTCTGTCTCCTCCATCTTTGCTTGGTGGGATTCCATACTTTTGACTATGTCCTCTTTCTTTTTAGTAGGCTTCTGGAAATGAAGTGTCACCCAATATTTGAGAGATTGCTTGACTATTTTAATATTTTGCTCCCAAGAGAAGGCTGGAGATCCATGAATGAAGCAGTGCCAAGCTTCAGCTATAATATCCTTAAGTCCATCGTCCTCGAGCCAGAGATGATTGAAACGGAAGGGGAGTGGACCTAGATTTTCTAGAGGAGGGAAGAAGAGACATGTCAGCTTATGATCAGAGATGGATGAGCAGAGGAGTTTGGTCTCTGTATGAGAAGATAAGAGATGAGATTTTACCAGCACCCTATCCAGGCGAGCAGCTATGTGGCCGGGGCCAATTCTTTTGTTACTCCACGTGAAGGTGTCGTTTTTAGGTTTGATGTCCGATAGTCCCCAAAGAGAGATCAGTTCTTCAAGCCTTTCCCTGAAGGGATCCCTAACCTTTGTTCCTCTTCTTCTTTCTTCAATGGAGATGGTGACATTGAAGTCACCCACTATATAGCAAGGAAGAAGCGTTTTGTCAGCACATTGATCCTCAAGGGATTTCCAAAAATTGTCCTTCTGGGCTTGGATGGTTGGACCATATCTGTTCCCAATCCAGAAAATTTATTTGGTCTCTTTATTTTCTAGCTTGATTAGCAGCCAGTTCTTATTTTCTATTGCTGAGAGCATTGTAAATTTTTCAGTGTCCCACCAGCTAAGAAGACCTCCTAATGCACTTGTTGAGCTAATGGCATACCCTTCTCCTTTAGGCCAAAAAGTTTTTAGAGTGGCTATACTATCTTCCGCAGATTTTTTTGTCTCCTGGATAAGAAGGATTGAGGCCGATTCCATTGATTTGAACCTTTTGATTACTTCTATTTTTTGAGAGCCTCCTAATCCTCTACAGTTCCAGGAGACCAGCTTCATTATTTCTTGGCGTTGTGGAGTGCCCTTTCTTTCTCCTTTCTTTCGTCTTCGGCACTAAGTAGGTATTTGATTTCTTGGGGATTTTTAACCAGGAAATCTAGATTGGATTGCTTCCCTGCTACTTTTTCCCTTGTTGCTTCATGTTCCCTTATTATCTTATTGGTCTTTCTTCCTTTTCTGGATAGGAATTCTTGTTCCTCAGTTGAGTTATCTGTGGATTCCTCCGAGCTTGTTTTTGCCTTGGATCGAGTAACTGAACCTTCTGAGTTTATTGTTGTTGCATTCATTGTTTCTGTTTATGCTAGCTCCTCTTCTAGATCTTTCATTTTCCGTGGGGTTATATCTTTTGCAATAACCTCTTGTTTTGGGGACAGGCCTTCTTCTGCATTCTCCTCTGGTGGGTCAGTCTCTTTTTCAGCATTTTGGAGTGCTTCGAACCTATTTTCGGAGGCTTTTTTTGCTATAGCATGAGGCTATTTTGTTGCTTCATTTTTAACTATTCTTTTCCCACTTGCTACATTCCATCCTTCCTCCTGTGCCCCTTCTTGCATGACTTTCTCTGGTTTTTTCGAACAAGTTTTTGCAAAATTCCCATATTCATGGAAGTACTTGCATTTGAAGGGGATTTGTTCATAATCCACTGTTTGTAGATGGTTCCATCCGTCTATGGAGAGATTGATGGATTCTGTAAGCCCTTTCTTAAGATCTACCTCAACGCAGATATGGGCACAAGAGAACATATGGGGTTTTGGCTCTGACTTGTCCACATATTTTCCTAGTGTGTTTCCTATTGCTTTGAAGTCCTCATCATTCCAGCAATGAAGAGGTAGGTGCAGAAATTTTACCCAAACTGTAAATTCCTTAGGTATGTCTTTCTCTGGATTAAAGGAAAGATCCCATTTGTTCAAATACATTCCTCTTGGACCCATGAAATAGGGGTCATTCCTGAAGATGAGATCTCTATCTTCCTTTTTCTTGAAAATGAAAGAGAAATAACCTTTGCCACAAAATATTTGCTGCACCTCCCCCTAAATGAGGGTTCTCCTGTTTTTATTTAGCCAGACATATACTAAGCAAGGCGACAGCCAGAGTCCTATGAAAAAATCGATGAGCCCTTTCTCAAAGAGAGTAACATCTTTTCACTTGGAGGCGGATGAGGAGAGCTTGACTTCCGACACATCTGCATGTTTTACAAACCGAGAGGAAGGAGGGATGGACGCCACTAAGGGAGGAAGAGAAGCGATGATGCTATGGAAGCAGACATCAACGGAAGTTGGGTCTAGAGGATCCATGGCTGGGCCTGCGAACCCTAGCCCGCGCGCTTGCAAAACCCTAGCTTACTCTTGATTTTTTTTTTTATCACCAAAATTTTCATTTGTCCAGGGTTCAAGGTTAAGAGCCTTGTGCTCTACCAACTTTATCATCCAAATTAGCATCCAATATTGCATCCATTTTTGCTACCACTTTAGCATCCCATTTTGCACCATGTTTTACTTCTAAATATGTGCCAATTTTCACTTCCAAATTTGCACTATTTTTTTTTTCCTTTTTTGCATCATGTTTTGCTACCAAAATGATGCCAAATATTTCTTCTATTGTTGCACCATATTTTTCTTCCTATGTAACGCCATGTTTTGCATCCAAAGTAACGTCTTATTTTCTACCATATCAATGCCATGTTTGGCTTCATCATTATCGCCACGTGTTGCATCCTTTTTAATCCCTAGTTTTGCATCTTATTTTGCTACCATATCAATACCATGTTTGGCTTCATCATTAGCATCACATGTTACATCCTATTTAATACCTAGTTTTACATCTCTCATTTTTTGGTCACTAATTTAGTTGTTTTTAACCGATATTATAATATCATTAGGGCATGGAGGAATCGAACCACCAACCTCCTTCTTGTAAGGCAGACGCTCTTCCATTGAGCTAGAACCCTTTAAGAATTTGGGAACCTAACTGACAGAGTCTTCTATAATGGTAAAAAGGATCAATACACAACTTTGAGTATCTAATGGTAAAAAAAGGAGCAATATATGATTCAAGATATCAGTCAAAGAATTATAACATTTATGGTCAGTTAAATATTCAACAATGGCATATCATGATGCTTACAACTTAAAAGATAAACCTACCTTCATCAACTGCAACTATAACGGTTATATTTTCCTGGCAATATTTCACCACAATTAGAAATATTAACTTGAACAATATGTCTTCCTTGATCTACAGTTGATAACCGCTCAATTTTCTTCATTACATCTATTCCCTCAACAAATCTTCCACATTAGTTAGACAAATGTTAGCCTCGGCCCCTTAGTAGCATATAGACCAATTGAACTGGACTGAAGAGAACTACCTACAAACAATTATTAGAATTTAAAAGGTGAAATGGTAAAAATACACTGGTGTCTCACACCCATAGAAAATAACCCATTATTTCAAGGTAAAGGAATCTTGTATTTCTTAAATAATAAATTGCCATATGGTGACACTCATGAGTCATGGATAAAGAGAAAATATGTTGATCACAACCAACATGTAAATCTACTAAAAAAAACTCAGGTGAATACAAAAAATAATAGATGACATTCGAGATATGGAATCAAGTATATACCCATCAAGATGAGGTGTTTCTGCAAAAGTAAAAAAGAACTGAGAACCATTGGTGTTCTAAAATATAAAATTTCCTAGAACTCATGAATCATGGATAAAGAGAAAATATATCGATCACTACCAACATGTAAATTTGCTCACACAAACTTAGGTGAATACAAAAATTCATAAATTACATTCAAGATATGGAATCAAGTATATACCCATCAAGATGAGGTGCTACTACAAAATTAATAAAGAACTGAGAACCATTGGTGTTCGGTCCAGCATTGTCCATTGATAGAATACCAGGTCCATCATGACGTAGCTGAAAATTATCATTTGTGATCAGAAATAGGGAATGTTCAATACAATTCTGACAATATAAATCAGATTGTTCAAAGCAAAGATGTTTCGAAAAAGCATGTGCTAGCTGACCTTTAAATATTCCACCATATATGCTCTCTCTCCTAGTTCCTACATCTAAAATCCTGCATAGACTCTCTTGATATGCTAGCAAAGAAAATCAGAGCCAAAAATATAGAAGACAACTATGGACCATTACGACCAATTTCAGAGACACAAAATCTTCCACAACCAGTGCTTATTTGGAGTCTAGACTGTCTATTACTGCCTCTCAATTCTCAAAAATATAATCTATAGGAGGATATTCATCTTAACCATGCCTACTGACCAATCTATATCTGACCTATAAGGAACACAAAAATTTCCTTTATGGTACTTGGCCTCTGAATTCTTTCCTAAAATTTTAGAAAACGCACTGGGAACAAGTGCCAAAATAACTGAATAGGATTTGCACTTACAAGCATAATAAAAAACAAAGGTGTCATAATATACAACACACTTACTGTAATCCCGTCAACAATAATATCTGTTATTAAATTTTGCACTATTAACATGCATTCCTCATGGGAACGATTTCTTAACAGCCAACATGAAATAAATCAGTGCACTACAAATGAATTAATTGATCTTGTTGTTGAAAATTTGGATAACAATGGTGCTCCATATGGGTATGAGGAGGGAACCTTATATGGGCTATTTATAGCGTGCTTTTTATAGGATCCATCCACCTAACCTAGGCACCTACCTTTTCACTCTAAAATTTACCACCCATAAACTAGGTTCTAAGAAGAGTATTTACCATACTGTGAGGCATTGAGCCTGCTCCATTTTGTCTTTAGTGGTGTATAAGGAAATAAATTCAACATAGGCCTCCTCACACCGAGCTTGAAACTTCTTGAACTAGGTTTAAATGCACACCCTACCCTATTCTTCATTGGTCCATGTTCTTGCACACCTTCATATCTCATTGACTATAAAATCGCTACCATGAAAAGATAGGAAAATGGACATTCCTTTTACTACATTGAGATGGAAAGCATTTTTCATAATTGACATGACAAGAATTTTTCACAAATGAATGGAAAGAGTATCTCACAGACAGATTCCATAGGAGGACATCATCCAAATTGTTGTGTATGCTAAAAATTCTACTAATTGTTGGATATTGAAGCAATACAATCTTGGAAATCTACTCTATGATCAAGTGTTAATAGTCAAATACAAACTGAATAGTTCAGATAAAACTTTAGCTAGTGGAGTCAATAAAAAAAATCTTGTAATCTGTCTCAAATATCAATCACTGTCTAGTTGTACACAATTGAATGGAAAGACCATCTCCCAACAAATTCCCTTCAAGGAAATCATCCATCCTACAGTGTATGCATATCATAATTGACTCGAAAGAGTCGGTTGATCATTGGATATGCAACCAATCCAAGCTGGGAAATCTACTCTACTTCCAAATGATATAGTCAGATACAAGCTGAATATGTGTATAGTCCTATTCAAGGAAAATTTTAGCTAGGGGAGTCAACAAACCAAGCATGTAATCAAATAAAATATCAATCATTATCTAGTTATAAGTTGTTCAAGATACAAGTCACTTCTCCTTATTGTTGAATATGATTTTGAGTTGCGTGGACACCATACACTCTTCTTAATTGGTCCATGTTCAAGGATTTCTTGGGGAATATGTCATTGACTATAAAATTACTACCATGAACAGGTGGGAAAATGGAAATTCATTTTTATTACATCACAAAGTAAGCATTATGCATAATTGAATGGAAAGAGTATCTCCCAAGAATATCCTATAGGAAAAATCATCCAACCTGTAGTATATGCAGATCCTATGGTGGGAACTATATCCACAAGTGACCACATTAAAGACACGGTTGTTCGTTGGATACAAAACCAACCCAAGCTGGACAATCTACTCTACTTCCAAATTTTCAGTCGAATACAAATTGAATTTTGTATAGCCCTGTTTAGGTAAAATTTTAGATAGCAAAGTCAACAAAAATAAGTTTGTAACCAAATCAAATCTCATTCATTGTCTATGTATAAGTTGTCAAAGATAGACATCTCTTCTCCAGATGTTGAATGTAATTTTCAGTTGAGAGGACATAGGTTTAAAAGCAAACCCTAGACTCTTCTTCATTTGTCCATGTTATAGGATGGCTTGGGGAATATACAGAGATCTCGTTGAGTATTAAATCACTACCATGAACAAGTAAGAAAATAGACATTAATTTTGTTACTTTAAAGTGGCAATGATTTTTCACAATTGAATGTAAAGTGTATCTCCCAGATAGATGTCGTAGGATGAAATCATCCAATCTGCAATGTATGCATAGCCTATGGTGGATGCCATCTCCACCAAGGTAAATACTTTGTTGACCGTTGGCATTGGATATGGAAACCAACCCAATATCGAGAAACGTTATAGTCCGATATAAATTGAACATGTAAAAATGTTAGCTAGAAGAGTCAATAATAACAAGCTTACAGTTAAATCAAATCAAATATCAATCATTATCTAGTTACAAGAGGGGTAAGGAACTAGGGTTCAATTTTTTTTGTTTTTTAAAGTTGGTGAAGTTCAATGCCCACTTACAATGTTGCTCATAACAGTTTTAATGACCCTATTGCTTGGCTGTGCTCATTCGTCCATGGAACTGTTTCTTTCTTCAATCTTTCCTGCAAGCTATTTCTGTTAGCAACATAGTTCTTTTAATACAGGGAAATATAATTTAAGCAACCTAAATTTGTTTGGAGTTGTTGCTTATCAAGTTATTTCTCTATTGTTTGTGGTTGCATCTATAGCCATATGTTACAGTTCTAATGTTAATAAATTGGCATTAGTAAAAATGAAAAAAAAAACTAAAAAAACGGTCATTATAATAAAATAAAAAAGCATAGATCCACCTTAACTCCATATTTATCAAGTGCAGAGAAGGATAAAATCCCTCGAGGTGCAAACCTATTTTAGAGTGCAACATTTGAGGAAAGGTTTACATATGGATTTGATATCTTTTGGCGCTTGGTAGATCAAGAATTATGATTGATCTATGTTGGTATTAAACTACTCCCAAGTGGGAGGAAAGTACATAAAATAAGTAAGATTGAGGGCATCTGATATAGCTTGGATGTCCACCTCTAAAACTAAGGTCATATCTAAACTTCAGCCTAACCGGCTTGAGATTTAAAATGAGATACAAAGGTTTTTCAAACAGTATTAACATTTAAAACATGATAGAAATATTTTTGAAAACAGTCAGCCTTTATAGTTTATACGTCTACCCTTCCATCTAGAAAGAAACATAGATTATTTATTGGCTGGAAAGACATACTTGGGAATTATAGTTAATTACCAACTACAAAAATTTGACAGATTTACACTATCTTTAAAAATATTCACAACTAATTAGAAATAAAGAAAACTACCATCTCATCCGATTGATGGGGATATCACTGATTTGCTCAATCCTGTTATTTTTTTACCTTATTTATTGAAGTAATTTCCTGTTTCCATAAAGCTGGAGCTTTTCCTCAAATTTGGAAATAAAATATCCATGGATAACTGCCTTTTCTTTCATTACCTTTGGAATTCATTTCATTGAAAGCTATTCCTTGTCTGAAATGATTTCCTTTTGCAGTGAATCGACCTCTTGATATCCATGCAAGGTGTTGCTGAAGGATTTTGATGGCTTTGTTTCTCTTCGATATTTCTATACCCATTTGCACGACTTTCTTCTTCTCTAACTCTTTGAAATCCATTCTGATCCAATTCAGAGGTAGGAACTTGACTTTCTTTGTATTGTTTTATCTTCTTGGGAAAGACACCATCAAGTGACTTGTTTCATGACATAGTTTACACCTATAACTTGTGTTTTCATAGTCTTTGAGGATGAATTCAGTGAGTTCCATCACACTCATGTATTATACTATTTGGAAATACCTTACTTAAATCCATTCCACACATATGATCAAGCTTACTATTATAATTTATTGTCATGGAAACTGGATCAAAATAGCGAAATTGTGGTTCCAAGAAAAATATGCTTCTGCCCTAGATCCATAGAATTTATAGGGTTTGATTTTTATCTTCTGGGTCTTTGAAGTAAAAAATAGAAAAATCCTTTTCACAAAATCTTACCGAAGCATATTTATCCCAGGTCTGACCTAAGAAACTGGACATGGTCATATAGTAAACCAAATTCCATTCTTTCCAGTCTTTTTGTTCTTACCATTTGTGTGTGGCTGGACTATGGCAAGGAATGGTTCCCCCAAGATAGCTTCAATGCTTGCATCAATGATATAAGATTTTATATGAAGATTTTTATTTTTCATGATTATCACATCATTTGGGACATGATGAGTGATGCTTTTGTTGCCTTAAAGTACTTTAATTGAACTTTTAACAGTCATTTTTTTCCAAAACCTTGGATGTAGAACTTTGGAACTGAATAAATTACAGTCGCTTCCGGAATCAATGAGAGTAAGGAAAAATTTTCTGATCCCTCTGATATAGAACGTCATTTTTATGACTGCTCTTTGTGTCTCTATTGAGTAGATATGTAGTCTAGAACCTTGAAATTCTTCAAGTTCATCTCTAGATGCAATTTCATCACCGCTACTTGAGTTATCTAGTGTAGGCATTCTGCCTTTCTTCTTTCTTACTTGTTCTGCAACCTGTGGGTTGTGGGTTTCAATTTCTGCAATTTTTTGCTTTAATTTCCTGATATATTCCTTCATTATATTTTTTTCTCTATGAATATTTACCAGAGTAATTTATTCATAACCAAGAATATTACTTTATCTAAGGACTGGAAGTGTATGAGATTGAAACGTAGGAATTGAAGAAAAGACTTGTCTCTTACCTCTTTCTTTCTTCTTCTTCTTATTTTCTTCTTTCTTCGAAGCTTGAACCAGAGGAGTCTGATATCTCTGAAATGGTATCCTCTTTCTTATTTTTATTCTTTTTCTTTGGCTTTGATGAACTTCCTTTGATGTGCATTGAATTATACACAATTTCTGCCGAAGAATATTTTAAGCTGCTAGCTTCCATGCTTGCTTTTAATTTGGCCACATTAACCAAGTATGGGTTTGCTTCTATGGCCATTAGGTAGTATTCTGAATTGAGAAAATATCTAATCCTTTTCTCTTTTTTTTTCTGCATATGAATCCTTGCTTTCAGAATCAACTAGATCTGTTTTTGGTTCATCAAATTCTTCATATGCTTGGTGTGCATGTTCTTTCTTTATATGAGGGAATTTCTTATCAAATTCTCTTTCCATTCTTTTTCCTCTTGAACAATCACTGGATTTATTCCAGAGAGACCCACATATTCCATATTTTCTTCCCCAATTTTTGTGGATTTCTTCATTAGTATTCCATCTAGATTGTTTCCTTTCTTGTTGGTTTGGAATCCATTTTTCGGGATTTGCTCTGAAATCTACGGTATTCTAGGCTTGTGAGGCTTTGATCCAGATCCATCTCTATTTCTTTTTTCTGGAATGTTTCTTGTGAGAGTTAGACCATGGCTGATTAAATTACCATTTTTATCGGTTCCATGTCCTTTTTCTCTTGCCCTTTTTTCTTTTCTTTTTCTTATACTATCCTACTCTATCATGCATTCCATACATCTTGTAGAGTCCTCCTAGGCCATCCATTTTTGGAGCTTTTAACAATTTTTTTGTCTTTTTTATTTCATAGAGTCGAACAATTCCTGCAGTTACCATTGAATAATAATCACCATATCCATATTTTGAGAAATCTACAAACGTGGTTTTCTTCATGAAAGAAAAGAATCTAGGCGGAAAAGCTGCCAATTATTTCTCCTTCCAGAGATCAGTGTTGCATTTCTTAACACACTGGATTCTATGGCTCCATTTAGTATGCAATTGTTCAAAATCTCCGATATTTTTACACCTCATATTTAGTAGGATTTTTATTTCAAGTTTTTCTCTATCTTCTGTAGAAATTCCTACTTCTCCAAACTGACCAACTATTGCTCTTGTGAGTTTTCCAATCATATTATTTTCTACAGATCCTTAACTTTTTACCAATGTTCCACATATTTTTCAGGGGGGGGGGAGCGTGGGAGCAGGGAAACACACAAGGGGGATGTGTGGAAGCTACCCCAAATTTTAGGGAAATTTTTGGGAAATGAGGGGACGTCAGAGTCATAAAAAATAATTTAAAATATAAAAATGATAAATCCCAGTAGTAACTATTACCATGATAAATTATAATCATATTTACACCATATCAAATTACAATGTCATCCCGTGCAACACCTTTGCATATCAAGTTCTACCCTGAGCGAATTTGTAGATGTACCCCAATTTCAAGTACATCAAATGTTGATTTTAGCACGATAGTTTTTATACTAATTACAATGCTCCAATAAGGTTTCATTCAAGGTGGATACCATAGGAAACCATAAAAGAACTAAGTATTACCCCCTTTTATACATTTGAACCTTAAATTTCATGCTTACTTTTACACTTTCATGCTAAAAAAATTTCACTACTGCTATATCAGATTACAAAGGGCCAACGGAAAAGAATAGAGGAAGTACAACATCGTCCATTGTTTTTACTACAAGATATTGGTGTCCATGTTGGCCATTCAACATCAATCATTTTTCATCATTATCAACATTCTCTTCATGAGTTCCCACAATTGATTTTCATTGCGTTTGAAGTTTAAAAAAAATTTGTTCATCATTTCACACCATGTCTGAAATGGAAGAAATATCTATGTTCAATGTTGAATTATGAATTGAAATTGAAGAATGGTACACTTAAATGATTTGAATATATAAAATGAATCTAAATCAATACTCATTTACATTAATGTCAATTCTCTTTTATCCATATAAAACATATGTACCCTAACAAACCCTGTCCCATGTTTGCAAGTGGCATATATCCATACCCGTACCTAAACCTGGCCAACTTGATTACTTCTCAAAACAAATTATGGTAATTGAAGAGTTAACTACATATTGAGAAATAAGAAGAAACACTAATAGGAGGTTGAACTATAGAAACAGACAGAGGCCAAACGCTGTGAGGCCCATGCTATTCTATTATAGATATTTGCAACATGTATTCCTTATGAAATCATGATATTAACTAGCATGGGAAGATTTCTTTAATCGAGTGGGGATGCATGTACAGAAAAAATTGTGAAAACATAAATAAGAGAGTAATTATTAGTGTGCATGGATAGACTTGAAGTTGGATAGAAGTTTCCAATCAACTTACCAATTGGAAATGGTAGAACGTCAAAATGCATCCAATCCCAATCTTATTAATACTAACAAGTAAAACATATTAGCCAGTCCCATGTCCGGAACAACCACCAACATACATGACCAATCCGAAAAGAACATATGAACTGCATTTGCAATAAATTCATCAAAAACTAATAAATCAAACTTGTATTGGTTTTTAGACTCCTAAAATTGATCAATCAAGAAACCAACTAAAATATTATCTTTAATCCTTTTAATTATCTTGAAAGATGGGAAGGCATTTCGACTTGTCACTGAGAAAAGACAGCCAGTTGCATGCAATCAATGTTCTTTCTTATTTTCCTTTACCAACTGTATTTTCTTTATTCCTCTTTGTGATTGAGGATTGGTTATACTGACTTCAAGCACCCACATTAAAACAACAGACACATTAGCAAATATTCCAAGTGAGAGACAAATGACCAGTAGAGAGGTTAGGAACTTATTAACCAAACCAATAAAGCTAATCTGGTCATTCCAACCCAACAATAATACGGAGGCCTATTCATTTGACAACAACAAAATAATTATGAAAATACTGGAAGTACATAAATTATTTGGAGGAGTCTTAGTATACTGTGGTATATTTATTTATAAATAAATGTAACACAGTTAGTGCATGTGTAATAATTATCATCTTGAAAGTTGAGTGGTTGTATTCTTTGAGTTTCATGAGGGAGGTATTGAGGACAATACCCCAGGATTTTTTTCTCTGTTGCATTCCTCACTAGATGTCCCTACTGGGTTAAGCACCATAATCTGCACCAACAAGTTTACACTAGGTAACATCCACCAAATAAAGGATAGTTCCTCGGGGTCATTATAATTAGTGGGATTAGCACTTATGAATATGGGATTCCAATTTTTGAATTTGAAATGAATGGTCACTTATTTATATTCATTTTAAAACCCTACTAGGATTTTCAGACTCTTCCCCAATGCAATCCTTCCTTTCACTACTTTATTTCAATTTTCTGCTTGCATGCCCCTATTTTATGCTTACCACAACAACATTATTCAAACTTGCTTATTTTATTATTTGGAATCAAAGGACAAGTTACATCATTAAACCCTACTTGGCATCAAACAAGTTCTTCCTTTAATTCTTCATCCAAGAGGAAAGTCTTAAACACAAATTCAATCCATTTTAGCTTGACTGGATGCAATGTAACAAAAGGTCCTGCTATAGGGAAATTAAACACTAACACTAGAAGAGAGGATACAACAAATGATATTTCTAACACCCACAGTTGGTATCTTATAACAATGACCCATGGAGCACATACAACTATCTCTTTCTCTGTATTTCAGCTATTATAAAACATTTTGAGCCTCCAAAATTTCACATTTTTTAGTTTACTATTGTGGTAGTTTCCCAGGATATCACTTCTGTAGGTGTTATTCTATTATGCATCCATTGTTTTAATGTACCAGTAAAACAACATATCAAGAATAAAAAATATACATTTTAACAATGACTTCTCCAATTTTCTTTGGGCTCATCCCATCAATTTTCCATACATATGTTAGTTTTGTATTGAATTCTTGTTGTTTAGGTGCAATAGGAAATAGTTGTCCTAGATCATGGGATGGATGTCTGTTGGAGTATGTATTTTTTTTATCATAGGCCAGGAAAGCTATCTCTGGATATTCATCTTCTTTTGAGGATGTTTCATAGGTTTCTTCTGACCTTTCTTCTTCTATAGAAGAACATTTGCCTGAACAATTTTCTTGTCCACAAGCTACTAGGTCATCTTCACACTTTGCTATGTAAAATATGTAGTTAGATGACTCAGGTTTTTCAAAAGAATATCTGGTGTCTATGAATATTGGCTCTTTATTTTCTACTACTAGCATAGTGATTGGCGTCGGTTCAGGATTTTTTTCTAGCAATGATCTGGATGGAGTGGGAAATATTTAATGGATCTTTTTGAAATTCTTATTCATAATTTCATCATTCTTTAAACACATTCCCACAATTTTTTTCTATTGCATCAGTTCTTTCATAGATATGGTCAATAGCTTCTCAGAGAGAATTTATTCTATTACCCAGACTTTCATCATTGAGGGTAATGATATGAGCATTTTTTTCTTCTCTTTCAGTCTGTCTTCTGAATCCTTCATTTAAATATACATGCATAGTTTCAAGTTTTTCACTGAGCATGTTGACAGACAGCTGGAATTCTAAAATTGTTGTCTCTTTAGCATAGTTGAGTTCCATGAATTGGTTTCATAACCTTTTAGGGCAAGGTTAGTCCAGTTTCGTTGATCTCTAGTTTTATTTGAATTATCTCCTTCTTCTTCAAGCATTGGCCCTGCAATAGTCATTTTTCCAATACCAGAACCTAAAACAAGTAGAGGGTTGAAAGGAGGAAAGTGAGTTCTGGTTTTATATATTTTTCCTTTAGTGCCTTCCCATGTGTGTTGATGTACGGATTCTTCTTCTTCAAATATATCTCCTCCTACAAAGACTTGAATTCCTTGCAGGGTTTCATATTTGCAGAATGCAGGGAGCTTAACCCATGCACTGCAGGCTTCCATGTACTTACGACATTGGTTTCCTAAGATTCCTTGTTCATCTTTGGATAGGGTATCTTTGTATTTCCTAAATTGAGGTTCTGTTTCCATATCCCAATTCATCATATTTTTTTATCCAAGAATCATCAGTTGTTCCTTTAGGGATCATACTAGGCATGGCTAAATAGTTCTGGATTTCAGGAATGCTGGGATTCCTGATGTCTGATGTAATTTTTTCTTGATGTATTTCTTGAGATACATATGGCTTTCTCATTCATTCCTTTGGAGCTTTATATCCTAGAACAAATCTGGTTGTTTGTCTCGAAGAAAGTAGTTCTTGACAAATCTTATCTTGGTCACGCCATTTTTGTTTCTTCATGATCTTAGCTCTTGGCTTGGCTATTAGTGGCTTATCACTTTCCCATATGTATGCCATCATGCATTGGGTTCCATTGGGGTCATCATAGGGAAAGGTAAAATAATCAGATTTAGTTTTTGTATTGGTAGGTCGGGAACAGACATTGGCATTACAGTCAGAATGAGTGCATGGTTTACTTGTTCCTATGGTAGGAGGGTGAAAATTTACAAATTCAATAAAAGAATCTACAGTAGATCCACCATGCTGCCTGTCACGTCCCCTCCCATCCGAGAGGACGCCATTATGTCATTGCCGCTATCATTTAAGTGGGGATCTAAGCCCCATGAACATAGACAATAAAAATGCATTGAACATAAAGGATTTACAGATGCATAATGAAATATACAGTGGAAGAAAATAAATTAATTCAAAAATTCAACATGTTCATCATCATTTATTAAACAATTACAGTTGCAAAGGTTAATCACAAGAGATACTTATCTTGAGAAGAAGCTTGTTCTGCAACTAGCTATGTCGCTGCAATGTTCCACCAAACCATAGGCCAATGTGCTCATCAATCTCTCAGTAGCACTGCCACCCATGAGTTGGGCATGATTCCCACAAGGAATAAGGGAACTACAGCAGGCTCACACATAGCCAAAGACACATAAAAAAGAATCCAAGCCAAAACTACATTTGGGTTTATCAGGATGCTAAGGAGGTGGAAGGATGAATTGCTAATCTAGTGAGCTCAACCACGGAGCTATGGACACCTACACAAGATCTGGCTTGGTTTTCCCAACACCTACACACCCAAAACAAGGGAACATCCCCTTCTCTGCTACACAGTCCCTCAAGCTATGCCTACCCTTCCAATGCTCTTTAGGGTGTGAAAGAAAGAATAACCATCCCCTCTTGATCTCTCTGTGGGGTTCCTTTCTACAATAGGTTTATCAACCTAATTCTTCCCTCTTCCACTCCAAATTGGTTAAAACCAAAGCACAAGACACACACACACAGAATACAAGTTCTGAGTTTGAGGAAAAACGTTTTGAGAGCCAAAAACAAAAATGGTAGGTGGGTAAAACAACCCCCTGATAGAATTTTGATTTCTAGAAACGTTTATGTGCTTCACGTGGGAAAAATGGCCTCAACAAACACCCAAAAATTGTGGGTCTCTTCTACCATTGAATGTGCAACACCTAAAACAAAATTCCCCAACTGTGTGAAGGAGGAAACAACAGAAAAACATTCAGGAGAGATCCCATCCATTGAACATTAACAAAAACAACTTTCCAGCCATGGGGAAAACAAAGGAAATTGCTTCCAACGTGAGGAAAAACGCCCAGGAGCTCCCAAAACACATGAGGAAGAGAGGAAATGAATTCATAATGGGTGAGCAGTGAATTTTTGGGTTCTTAATTTCCGATTAAGCCAAAACATGTTTTTCTAAAATGGGTGCTCTGCCTAATTTGAAATTGACCTCCATACCTTGCCCATTCCCATGCAATAACTAACTCAACCACTTCTGGAAGAAATAAATGATTGGAACAAGAAGACAAAATGGGTAGTTGACATCTTGATGGGTTTTCCCTTTGACATTTGGCTTTTCCCCATTGGCTCAAAGTTTTGAATATTTATCCCCCCCTTTATCCTTAGGAAATCATGCCCCCATCTATTTTAATGTTTCATTGACATAGCTGGTTGTGCCTATTTGAATTAAATTGCATATGTACATGACGTCCAAAATCATAATGTGCCTGGCTAGCACGGAATACCATCGACATCAATTTTAATCGCTGAAACATAAAATGATAAATCAATGGTGGATATTTTTTCTTTATCTCCACACCATGATTAATTACAATATTTACATCATATACATTTTTAATGCAAATGGGGTCAAAACCGGGGTGTCACATTGGATGTGAGTACTCTGATGAGGAGGTGGTTGGACAAGAATTTTGCAGGTTGGGAAAGGGAGGGCCAACTGGATACCTAGAGAGAAACAAGGATAGACTTCTAGGTGATGAAACTAGTCATATCTGGAAGTCTGGGATTTGGTGAGAGAAGGGAAGAAAATGATAGCAGTATCATTTTCTTCTTGTATGTCATGGTTTGGAATAATCGGTTGTACTTGTGCAGGTTGTGGAGATTCAATAACCCATTCAGTACGGTATTGCATTTCAAACTATTGTAATTATTTGGGAAATAGTTTCTATGGAGAAGTGTCTATAGAGAGCTGGACTGCAGAGGTTCCAGGAGATGGATTGATACATTTTGAAATAGGGACCATTGTCTTAGTAAATATCATGGGAACTCTGTAATGTAGATTCAGAAAATGGGTTCCTTGCTGTTATAACTAGATCTTGTTCTAAGTTTATCTGTTCTTTTTGTCCTAATTTTCAACCATTGGTTTAAAATGATTTTACATTTTATGTTGATTTTAATAACTTTTGACAATCAGTAATTTTTGTTGGATTTAATGCTTTTAATGGTTGAATTATTTCATTAATTTAGTTTTAAGGTTTGTCTTTTGGGATTATTAGTTAATATGTATATCTTTAAGCTTTCAAAAACTTATAATAAAATTTTATTCCAAGTTTTATTTATAATCTAACCCTCATTTTTGAGTCCTTTGTCAAATATTTTCATGAGGAGATTCCTGTAGCAGCTCTGTTTTTCCTGTTTTTGTCATTATCATTGTGAGCCGATTACAAGGTGATGGAAATGAATTATGGAAAACCAAAATAGATTTTTGTCCACAACAGACATATGCACAAAAACCTCTCTCAATTTTTCAACAGCTATTATCCTTTGAGAGATTCGAATTCATCTTTGTGGCCTATTTTCAAGGTTTGAATTATTTATAAATTTCCTGTTTTAGTCACAAATTTCCAGCACGTATTTCGATCAATTGAAGGGGAATTTTTTTAAAACAGAAAGGTTTTTGTTCATAACATTCTCATTTAAAAAAACCTCTCTCAGGTTTTGCACAAGTGTCTAGGATCGAGAGATATGAAGGCGTCTTTGAGACCCACATTTTCAGAAATTCGCCAAATTTCCCCAAATTTGATTTGTTATTTTTGGGTTAATTGTCTTTAAAGATTTTGAGTTATAATGTAACTAATTGATGTAACTGTTTAAAATTTAGACCTAGAAGGTAGTTATGGAACTACTTTACCTTTGTAATGATAAAAGGAAGACAAACATACAGTTTTGTGGTGGGGATTTTTCACTCAAGGAGAGGCTTTTAGAGCTTTGATTTCTCAAGCTAGCATTTATAACTCTTATGTAAGTGGATGACTGTTATTGATTATATATAAACTGATAATCCCTTTTACCTGTCATGATTTTTTCATTTCTAATCTGGTTGATTGCTCAGTCTACAATTTCATTTCCTGTTTAAAGGTTTATTCATGTAAATGCTTGTAGCCTGTGGGTGGAATTAGTATTTAGTGTGTAATGTTTATGGCTTATTGGGATGTGTTTGATCCCCAGTTTATCCAACTTGCATGATTCAGTTCTGTATTATCTTGTGGATGTTTATTTCCTCCTTGCTGATGAAGTTTTTAAAACTAAAACTAAAAACCAAAACCCTTCAAACCAATTTTATTTTATTTTTATTTGAGATTGTGTTGGCCTATTCTTCTAGTAGTCTAAGAACAATTTCTGGCACTAACATCTTTAGCGCCATTTCTAGGGATGAAGCTGAAGTGTATCTTCCCTGGATATCATTATTGATCTAATTTTGAGAGGTGACCAAAGTCAGAAAATATTTTAGACTACAATTTTTCACCGGCGACTCCATTATTAAAGATTCCACTACAAGGAGAATTTTGTTGACAGAAAAATGAAGAAGCCAAATGGAAAGACTGGGTATCAGCTTGTTACTTTCCTCCATGAGGATTTGTTCTTATTCATCAGTTCTTTTCTTGTCTTTCCCATTTCATGTCAAAAGAATTATTTTTTGTTTTCTCTATTCTGATGATCATAAACCTTCAAGTACATATCCCTATTTGGAAGAAGAAATTCTACATTATTCTTGCTTTATTGATGTTGATCCTATTCCTTCATTTGAAATACATGTGCAACATGATATACATATACCCATATCTCTTGAACCTGATTATTCTGGTCATCTTGTAGAGAATAAATCTGATATATTACCTTCTACCATCATTGTTGAAACTTGCGAACAACTTGTTGAACCTCATTTTCAACTCACGGATTTTTTGTCTAGACTCAGACAGAAGATGCTTAAACCTCTTAGGCTTCCATCTCTCTTACATCCTTACCCTTCCTACTTTGTTGAATATATTCCCCATTTTACTGGAAAATACCATATTACATTACAGAAGCATTTAGGATGTTTTCATAATTTCATTGATAATTTTGAAATCATGCATGAGGATGTTGTCATGAGGTTATTTTGGAAATCCTTTTTTGGAGATGCTGGGTTTTGGTTTCGAAATTTAAAAGCTGATTCAATTGGAACGTGGGAAGAGTTACATGATGTATTTTTGAAGTATTAGGGTAAGAATAAATCTTATGATCAATTTCTTTCCGAATTTTATAGTTTGAAAAGGGAAAATGATGAGCCAATTACTAAATTTAATTGGATGTTTCAAAGTTTTTATATCAGTATGCCTACGGAGATCAGACCTTCAAAAAAACTTGCTATGGTATACTATGTTATGGCTCAACATTCAGATCTTGTCTTTTTCCTGTTAGAAAGGAAATCATCATCTTTAAGACAGTTATTTGAGGATGCAAAAGGAGTGGAGGAGAACATCTGAGCTTGCAAAATGGTTCAATATCAGGCTCATGTTGAAGATATACAAGCTTATGAACAAGAAGAACAATGTAGGTATCATTCATATTTAAGATATTTTTCTTCATCATTTTCATATTTTCATATGAACAAGGATATAAATGACGCTTGTGTTGATTCTTCATATCAGTTTGTTGACTTTTTCGATGATAATATACTTTCAGTGGATTATAATAGAAATTTCCTAGTTCCTGCTATGAGATTATCATGTTATGAAGAAGACGTTGCTGCTCTTCAACCTATTACTATTGATATAACAAATAATCTTCCATTCTTAACTTATGGTCACTTTCATAATTTTATTTGTTCAAGTTTTGATCAAGGGTTTTATTTAAAGGTCGAGAAGCAGTTTGAAGAGCCCTTGGTTTCCATTCTTGAGCTAAAGTTTAAAAATAACAGTAATAGAGAGGAAGAGAATGCTTCACTTTATGATGAATATAATGAAGACATTGAAGTTTTAAATTGGAAATTTCATGAACCCATGGATTCTTGGATGGATTTGTATTTTTCAAAGGTTTCTAATGCTCCAACTTTTGGCATGCTTCCTATTTCCAGTCATAAGTATCAGCTTCCTACAGACTCTTTATTGCATTTATCACATCTTTTGTGGGTTTTCTCAAACAGTAGCATGCATGGAATTATGATTCTCAGTGAAATGGTTTCTTGGCTTCCCTGGAAGTATGATTACACTTGATTGGGTTGTTTCCTCTGATTAGAAGTAGGAGTAAATAGCAGAATAAGCTCACTATGTGAGAATGTAGATTCTTTTCAGTATGCTGGTTTGTAGCAGTATTTTGTCATTTCAGAGGTATGTGTTCAGAGTTTGAGAAAGTTGCAGATATTTGGTAAATGACTCCGTCGCCCAATGAATAAGGCACAAGGTCTACAGGTTCTTGAATCCTCACGAGGACTTCATCCTGCAGTAAGAGCCAGATGTTATAACTAGATCTTGTTCTTAGTTTATGTGTTCTTTTTGTCCTAATTTTCAACTGTTGGTTTAAAATTATTTTACATTTTATGTTGATTTTAAGAACTTTTGACAATCAGTAATTTTTGTTGGATTTAATGCTTTTAATGGTTGAATTATTTCATTAATTTAGTTTTAAGGTTTGTCTTTTGGGATTATTAGTTAATATGTATATCTTTAAGCTTTCAAAAACTTATAATAAAAGTTTATTCCAAGTTTGCTTTATAATCTAACCCTCATTTTTTAGTCCTTTGTCAAATATATTCATGGGGAGATTCCTATAGCAGCTCTGTTTTTACTGTTCTTGTCATTATCATTAGGAGACGATTACAAGGTGATGGAAACAAATTATGGAAAACCAAAAGAATTTTTTGTCCACAACAGACTCATGCACAAAAACCTCTCTCCATTTTACAACACCTATTATCATTTGAGATATTCGAATTCATCTTTGTGGCCTATTTTCAGGGTTTGAATTATTTAATAATTTCATGTTTTAGTCACAAATTTCTAGCACGTATTTCGATCAATTGAACGGGAATTTTTAAAAACAAAGAGAGTTTTTGTTCATAACATACTCATTTAAAAACACCTCTCTCAGTGTTTGCACAGGTGTTTAGGATCGAGAGATATGAAGGCGTCTTTGAGACCAAAATTTTGGTAAATTCACCAAATTTCCCCAAATTCGATTTGTTATTTTTGGGTTAATTGTCTTTAAAGATTTTAAGTTATAATGTAAATAATTGATGTAAATATTTCAAATTTTGACCTAGAAGGTAGTTATGGAACTACTTTACCTTTGTAATGATAAAAGGAAGACAAACATACAGTTTTGTGGTGGGGATTTTTCACTCAAGGAGAGGCTTTTGGAGCTTTGATTTCTCAAGCTAGCATTTATAACTCTTATGCAAGTGGATGACTGTTATTGATTATATATAAACTGATAATCCATTTTACCTGTCATGCTTTTTCATTTCTGATCTGGTTGATTGCTCAGTCTACAATTTCATTTCCTGTTTAAAGGTTTATTCATGTAAATGCTTGTAGCCTGTGGGTGGAATTAGTATTTCATGTGTAATGTTTATGACTTATTGGGATGTGTTTCATCCCCAGTTTATCCAACTTGCATGATTCAGTTCTGTATTAGCTTGTGGATGTTTATTTCCTCCTTGCTAATGAAGTTTTTAAAACTAAAACTAAAAACCAAAACCCTTAAAATGAATTTTATTTTATTTTTATTTGAGATTGTGTTGGCTTGTTCTTCTAGTAGTCTAAGAACAATTTATGGCACTAACACTTGCTTCATATCTAGTCTTGAGGTCTGAATTTTGACATTTAGAGTGCCTATTATGAATGGGTCAGATAAAGATATATGGTAATTAGGAATGATATTCAAGAATTTTGTTTCTTGGTTAAGAGGAATTGTTCCTCCACCAACTAAGGAGTATTTGAATTTATTGTTTCTTCTGTCTAAGACACAGACCAGGGCATAAACAAGAAGGCATGGTCGAAAAAGTCCATATATTCCCATACTGAATCTTGCTAAATGAGAAAATGTATCTCCATTTTTCTTTTGTATTCTATCAATCACTTCTCTGGAGATAGTTTGTATCTGGACTTGAGAAGAAATGCCACTAAATGGAATAACTCCTTCTTTGCAGAAGAACCTATCCATTTCTACTAGATGTAACATACTCATATCTCTATAAAATTCATCAGGATTTATATGTGGAAGAGATATCTCTGTGTGGTCGAAAAGACTAGACTCATGAGCTCCCTCATTAAGATTTATCATAGATTCCACAACTAACCTCATGAGCTCCCTCTCCCAAGTAACCTTGATTCCACAAACACTATACCATACCTATTTTTTGTGACTTCAAGTCTCATACGAAAATAAGAGAGCTAGTGGGAGTGTGAAACATATATCTGTTTCTTTCCTTGCTTGTAGAAGAAAGATTCCAAAAATAGTTGCACCTATGATTCTAAAGGGGACCTTGGCTCCATGGCCAAGTTATTACATTTAAATGAGAATTGGATCTTCAGATTTCAGCCAGGATGGCCATTTTTAGAAAAGAAAACATATCCCTCATAGTGGGACCAGGGTAGAAATGTTATATCTCCTTGTTTGTGTGGGAAGGAGGATCTGGTATAACCTTCTAGGGCACCTTGATGCATCAATATTAATGTAGATCTGCATTGGTACATTTTCTTGCACACCTTGATATCTCATTGAATATAAAATTGATACCATGAATAGATAGGAAAATGGACATTTATTTTACTATGTCGATATGGCAAGCATTTTTCATAATTGACATGACAATCATTTTTCACAAATGAATGGAAAGAGTGTCTCCAAGTGCAAACCAGGTGAGAACTGAACCACGATCACATTTAATCACGATTTGACTAAATTTAACATGACCCATCTGGAAGATGATGTTGTTTCCTTGATGAGGAAGAAATTCGTGGATATAGATGGATGCCTTTGGAAGATAGTTAAGGTTGAGCTGAATGGAAAATGGTTTCCTATGAAGACTTTTCAAGACTTAATTGGTTTCTACCTGCAAACAAATTCCAAATCGAAGCCAAAGCCTCTTCCAAGGTCTTGTTGATTTTATTAATTTTTTTGTTCTGAATTTTTTTTATCTTTATACCGAATTCCAATGTTTATATGATCATTAAAATTTTAGTGTTTTTTCAGAATCCATGAAAAAGTAAGAGACAAATGGGAGATGTTTGCGAGATTAAGTGATGGACAGTTTCAACAGGCAAGTTTATATTATTATTCTCTTTCTGAAATTGTGATGTACTTTGTGTTTGAACTTTGGACATTGGATACAATAGATTATAAATTTCTGCCCTCTGTGAAACATTCGTTCTTGGTTTTTAGGATGATTCTGTTTATGATTCCCACTTACAATTTTTGTCAACTCCTTCAGGGCATGCGCCTGGTTACTTTGGGTTTATTATGTCTGCTTATACGACGTGTATTTTATTCAGGTCAGCTTTGTTAATGGAATAGCTTCCATTAAAGGTGGTTCCCATGTTGATTTAGTAACAAACCATATAACAACCCATGTGATTAACATTGTAAATAAGAAGAACAAGATTGCTGCAGTGAAAGCACACATGATCAAGAACCATTTATGGGTATTTGTCAATTCTTTGATTGACAATCCTTATTTTGTCTCCCAAACAAAGGAGACACTAACAACTCACAAGAACATCTTTGGTTCAAAGTGTGAACTCTCTCAAGAACTGTTGAAGAGAGGTACTTACTGCCTATCAAAGTTATGTATCTATTATTAACCCTTGTAATGGGTAAGGTCTAAGGAATAACCATTATTTGCTCTTATAGTGGAAAAATGTGGAGTGCTTGAGAACATATTGTCATGGGAATATTTCAAACAAAGAAAGGATCTCAAGAAGACTGATGGAACCAAGACATCAAGGTTGATTGGTATAAACAAGATTGAGGATGCAAATGATGTAGGCGGAAAGAATTCTGAGAAATGTAACCTAATTTTAACATAGGTAGATTCATATAAGGCCCTTGTTGTAAGTGCATTCAACTTGTATTAAAGAAAACTGATATGCAATGATGTAGTACTAAGTATGCCATAGGTTTTCATTTCCATTTCCAGTTTGACTTTATGTTGTGACTGTCTCTATACTTCAGATGGCAAGGTTAGATGTTGTTGGTCGAAACCACTATGGTGTGTTCCCTCTTAGAGGCAATTTGTTGAATGTAAGGGAAGCTAGACATAAACAGATCATGGAAAATGCTGAGATTCAACATATCAAACAAATCATTGGTCTACAACATGGAGAGGAATATGATAGTGTCAAGTCTCTTAGATATGGCCATCTAATGATTATGATAGATCAGGTACATGTTGTATGCTGATAACTGTGTATTTTCTATGTAAGTTTGAAGGATACCATCAATTGAAATCTGGTCGTTTATTTCTTACTTGCAGGATCATGATGGTTCCCACATTAAAGGATTTATGATCACCATCATACACTCTTTCCTTCCCTCTCTACTCAAGATTCCTTCATTTCTTATTGAATTCATCACTCCTATTGTCAAGGTAAGTGTTCTCATTATAATCCATGCTCCCACTGAGTGTCTAACTCCGTTAAAATAATGTGCAACTCCTTAACTGTAGGAAGATGCATACATTTTCATTCCAATGGAGTATGAAGCCCAATGTTTACTTTTTTTATGAAGGAAACCCATAAGGGTGGAAGGGTATTGTCTTTTTACACCATGCCTAGCTATGAATCATGGAGAGAGTCTCTGGGTGGATCAGCATCAGGATGGACCATAAAGCACTATAAAGTAATGCTAGATTCTTTTCTCTTTGTATATTTTTCCATCCCAGCTTGGATTTTTATTAGGATAAGCTAGTTTTATGTTTTGTGATTCATTACTTAAGTTCTGCAGGCTCTTGGTACAAGTACTTCCAAAGAGGGAAAAGAATATTTTAAAATTTTGGCCACGCATAAACATGAATTTTCGTGGATTAATGAGGAATATGGAGATGCAATTGAGTTGGCCTTTAGCAAGAAGAAAATAGAGGCCAGAAAGAACTGGCTAAGGAAATTTTAGGTAATGAATTTTATGTGAAGAAATATGAAAAATAAAAGGACACTAATTTGTTCACAAGACTAACTTTAGGAATCTAAAGACAACCGGGAACGTATTTGGAGCATACAAAGACACTTATCAAGTACATTGACTTGGTAAAAAGGGAACTAATCCTATTTTCCATGGATCACTTGCAAATATCCATCCCATCGATGGTTGATGGATTGAAACCATGGCAAAGGAAAATTTCATTTTGTTCTTTCAAGAGAAATTTTGTTATACAAGCAAAGGTTGCTTCATCTTACTACAATTGTTTTTTGCTTGCTGTCATGTATGGTTTATCTCTCTTAGAATTTGAAATAAGAATGTTACTCCTTTCAACAGGTTTCTCTATTCTAAGGTTATACATTGGAACATTATACTTACCACCATGGTGAGCAGAGTCTTGCAAGCACAATTATGGGAATGGCACAAGATTTTGTTGGAAGTAACAACATTAACCTACTTGCTCCACTTGGACAATTTGGTACGAGATCCCAGGTAAGCAATTTGTGAGTGTTTAAAGCACATCCCAGAATTCTTTCCGATAAAACACCAAAAGAAAAATGGATTTTTCTCTTGTTTAATTATATTTTTTCCCTTATGTGCAGCTCAAGGATCTTATCTTTCTAAAAATCAAAATCCAGAAACTATTGACTTAGATCAATCATTTTACATTAGAGAATTAAATATATCTAAGAAAATACTACTAGGGTGTGAGAATTAATAATCCTACCTTTTACATTGTACATTGTTTGACCCTTGATTGGCACTTGACAGACCTAATTCGAAGTTATAATGGTTATAGAAAAACCCCATAGTCAGAATATATTTTGCAGAATTAGAATAGTCACACATTATTTTGAAATATTTCTAGGAAACTTACCAAATATGTTGAAGATAAAGTGCTCTTTGCGAAGGATCAGTAGTCATGAGCATCCACCCTTGAAATCTCTCTATGATCAAGTGATTGAAGCAGGTGTAGCCAGGGATGGGATTTTCAAAAAATTTGGTTCCCTCTTTCCTACCTAGATATCTTACCAGAATCGAGTAGGTAGGGTTATAGAAATCATTGAAACCCACCCAGATCGACTACACCGAGTGACTGAAAACCTGTGATTGAGTTCATTATCAATACCTGGCATCAACACCCCGATGACTGCATCAATACAATACCTGACATCAACACCTGGCTCTAGTACCTTCATCCCGATTCACTAGATAAACTAGAATGACTCAAGTACCAGTCAATTCATCAAGTGACTCACAACCTATTATTGATTCCTAGATTGACTGCATCAAAACCTACTTCCCATGAAGAAGAGGTAATTTTACAAAATTTGGCGCCTTGAGATTTTTGTTTTTTGAATTTAGTGTGATGGGATTTTTTTCAATTTCTAATATTCTTAAATTTTATTTGATATTTTTTGGTAGATATAAAACTCACAAACAAACGATGATGGGCCTACATGGATGATGATAAACTCATTTCTAGTTTTCCATCATATTAGAGAGACTTTGTTTTAAAGGTTACAAATCTTATTGCTCTACCAACTAAAATATTTTGAAGACAATGTGAAGTGTTTGGGTTTGTAGCTAAAGGTATGGTTATATGAGAATATTTAAAGTCGATTTATATAGGAATAGGTGATTGCTAATGAGGTATACTTCCTATTAAAATCATAATTTCAGTTTAGCTATTTTGAAAAGTATACTTTAAAAAACAAAGTAAAATGCATGTAGGTGTATGTGGTAGAGAAGGAGGGAGTAGGAAAGTATCACATTGGTCAAATAGTAGACCTTATCATATTGGATAAGGGTTGAAAAACTAACTCTCTTCTAAAAAACTTTGACAACAAAGGGCATTTGGTGAATGATTTCTTTGTAGGGGTTAATGCGGTAGGACATTATGAGGAGAAAATACATACCCCAACTAATCATATAGGAGTAGATTACAAATATGAATAAGAATTATCTAGGAGGATTCAACTAGTTCTAGAAGGATTTACTGAAGGCATAGGCATATAATTTCATTGGAGATCACTTGGCATGACTTGTTGTTGATAGTCAAAAGGTGAGAGTGGGATTAAATCTGTGTTAAATCCTTGAATATGATCTTCACATAATTTAATTTATTCCAAAATATAATTCGTTCCCTACATGCAGGGAATATATACCACATTTCTAATGTGTTTGATGGGGAGTAGAGAGGAATGTGGGACTTGGGGTGGAAATATGTTGAGAAGTTAAAAATGCAAGGGTATTTGTTGGGGGTATGGAAAGAGGACTGGATAGTCTATAAAACACATTTTTTGGAAAGTTGGATCAAATGAGGAAAATCCATTTTTGTGTGGAACCCAAACAAAGATGAAGGGGAGTAAAATGTTATTTGGGGTATAAGGTATGCAACGAAAAAATAGAGCCTTGGAAGTGGAGCATGATATAGAAGATGAAGGATTCTTGCAAGGTTGAACTCAAAATCCACATGTTATGGACTAAAACTTTGGATCTTCACCCTAGAACACAGCGTGGGTTGTGAGAACCATCCTTGGTGTACTAAAACTTCAAACGTGACACCACATATTACTCACATACCAAATTTTGCATATGCATGGCCTATGTTGTGACTTAAGGCCCCACACATGGAATGTGTTTCTTATGGATAGATTCCATGGACTTAGAACCTTGGTTTTTGCACCAAACTATTCCCTTATCCCTAATAAACATATCAAGTCTTTTGAACCTTGAAATCACCATCATATGAAACTAGAGGCTAAAGATGATGTATTATGGGCATGTGCGATGCCCCAAGTGAGGAAACATGGAATGTGGGCCCCTAATAAATATATGTTATCACCTAGTTCCTTTCAGTTTATCCCTAGACCATGTCATGGGAATCATAACCATGTCAGCCATTAAACCTTAGTTTGTAAACATCAGCCGCATCAATTGTGAATAAAGTCACGAGTTTGAATACGTCGACTTTGAAACCGTGAGGGGTCTATTCTTTTCTCCATGTGAAACTGCCAAGGATGATATAAACCATTTAAGATATAGAAGTGAGCCAATTCCATGTGTCATCCATTTAAGAGGAGCAAAGGGAGAAGGCCAGGGAGTATTCACTTGATCTCTTTAAGAATCCTATTGTGAGGCTTCAAGGTTGCTTTAGTTTGATATCTAAGATAAGCCATGTCATTGACTCATAATCCTTCAATTATGAGGAGGAAGCCAAACAACAAGTTTCAAAATATGTTATGAACTCCACTTAATAATGACATGTGCAGAGTGGTTCTCAACTAACCTTAGATTTGGCAATGGCAATAGGTTGATTCCATTAGTTCAAAATCCTGCTAAGCTAAGAGAAACAACAACATACATGAGGAGTCATATCTCTTAGGCTCTATTGGGAGTTCATATCCCATGTCTTTGAACATGTTTTTGAACGCATGTGTCAAAGTAATGAGTCTATGCATGTTCTCGATCGAAGGCGGTGTTCTTGATGGAAGTGCACAAGAGGAAAGTGANTTCCTACAAGTGTGATTTGGTGGAAATGTCAAGGTTGATAAAAGTAATCATGATCCTTGGGGATCATTCCATAGGTAGAGGTTGAAATTGAAGGTATTGATCCATAACATTTACCACTAATACTCATCAATAATGCATGGGATGTTTAATCACCATGCAAACCTAGAAAAATGTATGTGGCCCCACTTCGACCCCACCTTATCCTCCAACTATTTCCATGTTTTCCTTATCCATATGTGCTTATCCACCCAATTAAATTTCTGAACATCTTTGGAATATGGATAATAATTTTAATTCCTTTTCTTTGTAACCAAATCCATTGTTCTCGTGTCTTTAATATTAAAAATAATAAAGAAAAACAAACCGTTGGATCCCACATTGGCAACCAATTAAATTATGAAATTAAGAGACAAATGAGCTAGTCAGCTTGTTCTCTTGGTCATTGTGAAGAATGAGTGAATTTTTAGGGAGCCATTGCGGGATCTCCTGACATTCATGTTCAATACCCATAAATAATTTTTAAATGGATAATTTATCAAAGTTTGGGTTGACAGCTCGAATGTAGATTTTAATAGTAAGGAATGAAGATAAATACCCACAAATACATGCATCGGAGCGTGTGAAAAGAAGGTATAATTCCATTTAAAATATTTCTTTGTATATGCCTTAAATTATACGATGATTAAACGGCTCAAAACTATGGGCAACTGGGCCTGGTCTGGCTTGAGAATACTTAAAATCAGTCTACATGTCATATAAAAGTTGGTCTCTCTTTCTCTGTAATGGATATCATAGTCAAAGTAGCAATTACTAGAGAAATTAAGTTCGCACTGGACAATAAATTTTGATGGTGGTTCAAACCAGTGAGAAGTTCTTTGAAAATTTCTTAAATAATAATGTAGTATTGCTTAATTCCTCAAAGATATGATAGCTTGAAAAATGACATCGTGATTTTAGGATCAATCAATCCTTGGGTTGTGCGATATGGATGCTTAGCTTTATCAGTTGAACGACCTTTTCCATGGAAATGTGCATTCACCGTCATGAATTTAATGCAACAGCAGATAAACGAAAGGAAAAACTGTAGCAGATAAATGGAAGGAAAAACTTACCACCACACCCAATGTTGAGATCACCTCTCCACCGGGTCATGGGAAGGGAAAATTGAGAATGAATTACACTACTTTTTCCGAATCAGAATAAATAAATAAATAAAATCAAATTTTAAAAATACAAATATTAACAACTATTAGAAACTATTGAAAAAATTCCAAATATTACATTGTATAGACATGATTAATACACCTTCACGATTTATATATATCCCCTTGTCGAGAACATAAAAATAATTACTCTTAAAAATAGCGTGTCTTCAAAATTCCTTGGATTTGATTTTGATTGTTTAGTTTGCAAAGTTTAAGGTTTATATGTACCTTTGTTGTTATTTATTATCATGACTTGTGATGCCTACATGGGTTGTTTACAAATTTTTCCTTGCGATCCCCTTCATAGTGATCTTACCGACCCAAGGAACTATTTTAAATGACACCTCCCTAAAATGGTGATGAATTATAAACTCTCGTTAGTTTATTTTTATGTGCTTTATAGAAAAGGTCATCAAACCTCAAATAGAGTATGGAGGTGGTTTGGATCCATAATATGGTCACATTGGTTATTGTCTCCAAATGTTATAAGCGATGTTTAAAAATTGTTGAGTGTTATTGTTTATCCATTCACAATTACACTTGTACAAGTCTCAATGACTTGAGACACTTTCTTTCTCATCACCTTCTTAAAGGAGGTGAAAAATAAAAGCTTATTAGTTCATCTTTGAATATTGTAGACAAAATGTAGGGCCTAGGGGGTGAATTATAAAATATTATTAGTTCATATTTTGAATATTGTAGACAAAAAGTAGGCCCCACACATTAAAATTAGTAGACCTAAATAGAATATGGAGGTGACCCGAGGTTTGTAATATAGTTATGAAAGTCATTGTATCTTGGTGTTATAAGTTCAAATCATATCTCTAAATTTCTTTGTGATTAACTTAAAGTGCCAAGTAAAATTCACTCTCGAAGAGTACATAGAGATAAGCTTAGATATGCAATGTGTGTGTGTGTGTCCATGTGAATGCCCATCTTCTAGTATTATAAGTTTGGCATTTACCTCGATGTTTTAAATCACTCTTTTACTATGTAAACTAAATCCCATGGGAATCAAACATTGGTCAATAATGTAGCGTAATTATGGAAGATTTGATAGGGGCCATAAAGCTTGAGCAACTAATTGTTTTTTTCCTTGAGAGATGCCCTCTTATAAGGCCAAAGATGTAAAAACATTTGATCCACTTCTTCAAAGTAACACTATGAGTATTATTGAAATGCTTGTTTCTTCATTCCATTTTAAACCAAGAGCAAAAATTCCTTAAGAGTACAAAGAAAGTTAGATTTTGTGTTAAGATTGATATCTACTTCTTGTGCCTTGGATGTTCTTGGTAAAAATGAGGGTATGGATGAGGAGGTTGTCAAAAACAACCTTGTAGGGTGACATTTTGGTAGAACCATGATAGGTGGTATTCAGAGATGATTTTAAGGAACCATACTTATTTAAAAGTGTATAAATGTTGGAAAATATTACCAATTCTTAAAATTCCAACTATAAAATGTTTCGCGATATTTTTTCAAAAAAAAAATTATTTTCCAAGGATTTTATATCATTTATATAATAATTTGGTGATTTTTAGCGTGAAAAAAGTTTACCCCATCCAAAGTGGGCGAAACAGGGCTTCAAAAATGCAAAATGGTGAATATTGTTTTGAAGAAAACCCCCTAAAAATAGCCCATGGGCTAAATTTCGCCCCTAAAATTATCCTTGGTGGTATTGTATTACCTTTCTGCAAGGGGTGTGTAGGCAGGTGGGGAGGCTGGGGGTGGGGGAACTAATAAACCCAATGGCCATATCCGCTAATGTAAAACTCAATGGCTAAAACTATTTTTATGGTTAATACCTCACAACCTCTATTATATGTTATTAACTCCAATATCTCAAGTCCTGGAGTATCCAAAATTATTATGACATGCATCATCAACGTGGACATCGACGTTGTCATCATCATCCTCATCAATGACATATGGTACATTAACATCATATTCATTAGCATCATCATCAACATTAAGTACATCATCAAAAAAATCATCATCATCATTGTCATTATGGTCACTCATACACCATTAGTGTTCTTAATCACTCATTGACATTAGGATTAATGTCATGTAATTATTAAGGTTATTTATATGTCGTTACAGTCACTTCGATGATAATAGGATTGTTTAGATGTTGCTACAAACATTTAGGTTCCATTAGAATCAATTAGGATCCAAAAGTGATACCACGTGCATAATTATCGTAATGCACCATCATCGTGTTGTTAGGGCCAATCATATGCCATTAGGGTCTACTAAATGTTGTTGGGGACACTCAAATTTCATTAGATCAATTTAGGTGAAATTAAGGTAATTTACCCTTGATTAGGATTAATCAAGATCTAAAAGTGCCATGATTGCGATCACTTAGGTGCCATTATGATAAATCAAGATCCAAAAGTACTATCACATGAATCATGATCACTGACATCGACATTGATATATCTGATGTTATGTCAGACATTTTTCGAACAAAATTCCTAGCTCTAAGCCTAGTGCAATTCCTAGCACTGGTCCTTTCAAAATTTATGGAATTATTCTAGGCACTATACCTGGACCTATACCTGGAATTATGTTGGATGTTTTCTAGGAACAATTCTTGGCTCTATAATTGGCACTATGTTGGATGTTTTTCTTTCAGGAATTCGTGGCACAGTTCCTATCGCTAACCCTAGATTAATATATGATTCTATGTTATTTAGGACATCTTTTTGGAGGCTATTCTTGGCGTTATATGGGATGTTTTTTTGGACGATAATTGGTATGCTAATTTGGATGCTAAATGGGATGATAGTTGTGATGCTAATTGGGACGCTAATTAGGAAGTTATTTGGGATACTAATTAGCATCCAAAATACTGTCAACTTTGATAAAGGGATGCTAATTGGGATGCTAATTGGGATGATAATTGGCATGATAATTGGGACGCTAATTGGGACGCTAATTGGGACGTTAATTGGGATGCTAATTAGCATCTCAATTAGCATCCAAAATAGCGCTAACTTTTTGAAAAGGATGCAAATAACTCCATTTAAAGCGCCATCCTGTGGAAAAGCATCAGGATTTGTCCAAAAAATGATGAAAAATACACTAAAAGTGATAATGGATGCTAAAACAGAAGCTAAAAGAGACGCTAATCACAGGGTTTTGTTGTAGTGTTAAGAAACCCTAGGTTTTAGGCTGGTTTCCATAATAAAACATAAAATAAAGTTGAGTACACTTAGAGTAGGGTACCAAAGATCATGTGGTCACATAATAATAAAAAAATAAAATTAATAAGGTTAAGTAATCATACCAAAGTTGGTCAAGGTACCACACACAATAAGGGCGCTAGGACCAAATAGAAGATGAACGACCATATGTCAAAAAAAGGGGTCACAACAAGATAGTACGGAAAACCCCATACCCACAAGACCAAGATGTCTCATGAAGGTGTAAAAACAACCCATTTTACCCATAGGGCGAACAAGACCAATGAATTTAATCTTTCCTCTCTCTCAAGTTATATTGTCACATATATTTTTATCATCATTGTATAAGCAGAAGTAAATAACAAATGTACATATAGAAAAGTATTGTTGTAATAAATTCATACATAATTTTCGTCTCTTTCAACTTTAATGCTTCACTTATCATCGCGTTTTGTTGGTCCTTGAGACGAGTTATCAATTCCAATGTACAGAACATAAATAGTAAAAAAATTATAATGAAGTTTAACTAATGAATAGTAATTAAAGAACTATAATAATGTTAGATAGATATGGCTTGGATCTTCCTTATACTCAGACATGATTTTGTGTTAACTCTTGTCACTATAAGGATAAGTAGTTAGAAGACATACCTTTAGAGAGAGAGAGAGAGTTAGAGTGTTGATGGTTTAGGTTCACATTTCACATTTAGAGCTCGCAGGTTGGATATCACAATTAACAATTCACAACACAATTCTAGAAGCCATAGAAGAGTTACCATATGACCTTTGGTACCCTACTTTAAGTGTAGTCAACTTCATGCGTCCAACAAATATCAAATCTATAATTCTTTCATGACAAGATACTCCAAGAGTGAATTTATGAACATAATATATAAACTTGGCATGTCTTCTAGAATGGTCACTTAGGAAACCCTAGGTTTTAGGGTGGTTACCATAATAAAACATAAAATAAAGTTGAGTACACTTAGATTAGGTTACCAAAGCTCATGTGGACACATAATAATAAAACAATAAAAGTAATAAGGTTAATTAATCATACCAAAGGAGGTCAAGGTACCACACAGAATAAGGGCGCTAGGACCAAATAGAAGATGAAGGACAGTAAGTCAACAAAATGGTTCACAATAAGATGGTAAGGAAACCCCCATACCTAGAAGAACAAGGTGTATCCTAAAGGTGGACAAACAACCCATTTTAACCATAGGGAAAACAAGACCAATGACTTTAATCTTTTGTCTCTCTCAAGTTATATTGTCACATATATTTTCATCATCATTGTGTAACCAAGAAGTAAATAACAAAGGTAGATATAGAAAAATAATGTTGTAATAAATTCATACATAATTTTCATATCTTTCAACTTTAACGCTCCACTTGTCACTGCGTTAAAGTTGGTCCTTGATATGGGTTATCAATTCCAATGTACAGAACATAAACATTAAAAAAATTACAATGAAGTTTAACTAATGAGTAGTAATTAAAGAACAATAATAATGCTAGATAGATCTGGTTTGGATCTTCCTTATACTCAGACATGATTTCGAGTCAGATCTTTTCACTATAAGGATAAGTAGTCAGAAGACATAGCTTCAGTGAGAGAGAGAGTTAAAGTGTTGATTGTTTAGGTTCAAATTTCACGGTTGGAACTCGTGAGTTGGGGATCACAGTTCACAATTCACAACACAATTCTAGAATCCCTAGAAGAGGTACCATATGACCTTTGGTACCCTACTTTAAGTGTACTCAACTTCATGCGTCCAACAAATATCAGATATATACTTCTTTCATGCCAAGATACTCCAAGAGTGAAGTTATGAACATAATATATACACTTTGGCATGTCTTCTAGAATGGTCACTTAGGAAACCCTAGGTTTTAGGGTGGTTACCAAAATAAAACATAAAATAAAGTTGAGTACACTTAGAATACCCTACCAAAGGTCATGTGGTCACATAATAATAAAACAATAAAACTAATAAGGTTAAGTAATCATACCAAAGGTGGTCAAGGTACCTCACACAATAAGGATGCTAGGACCAAATAGAAGATGAAGGAACTTAAGTCAACAAAAGGGGTCACAACAAGATGATAAGGAAACCCCCATACCCACAAGACCAAGGTGTACCGTCAAGGCGGAAAAAAAAACCATTTTACCCATAGGTCCAACCAGACCAATGAATTTCATCTTCTCTCTCTCTCAAGTTATATTGTCACATATATTTTTAGCATCGTTGTATAAGGAGAAGTAAATAAGAAAGGTAGAACTAGAAAAGTACCACCATAATAAATTCATAGAAATTTTCGTCTCTTTCAACTTTAACACTCCACTTGTCACTGTGCTAAAGTTGGTCCTTGAGATAAGTTATCAATTCCAATGTACAAAACATAAATAGTAAAAAAATTACAATGAAGTTTAACTAATTAATAGTAATTAAAGAACAATAATAATTCTAGATATAGATCTAGTTTTGATCTGCCTTATACATAGACATGATTTTGAGTCATCTCTTTTCACTGTAAGGACAAGTATTCAGAAGACATACCTTCAGATAGAGAGAGAGTTAGAGTGTTGAAGGTTTAGGTTCACATTTCATGGTTGGAGCTCACGGGTTAGAGATCATGGTTCACAATTCACAACACAGTTATAGAAGCCCTAGAAGAAGTACCATATGACCTTTGGTACCCTACTTTAAGTGTACTCAACTTCACGTGTCCATCAAATATCAGATCTATACTTCTTTCATGCCAAGATACTCCAAGAGTGAAGTTATGAACATAGTATATAAACTTGGCATGTCTTCTAGAATGGTCACTTAGGATACCCTAGGTTTTAGGGTGGTTACCATAATAAAACATAAAATAAATCTGAGTATACTTAGAGTAGGGTACCAAATATCATGTGGTCACATAATAATAAAAAAATGAAAGTAATAAGGTTTAGTCATACCAAAGGTGATCAAGGTACCACACACAATAAGGGCGCTAGGACCAAATAGAAGATGAAGGGCCATAAGTCAACAAAAGGGGTCATAACAAGATGGTAAGGAAACCCTCATACCCACAATACCAAGGTGTACCGTAAAGGTGGACAAACAAATCATTTTACCCATAAGTCCAACAAGACCAATCACTTTCTCTCTCTCAAGTTATATTGTTACATATATTTGTACGATCATTGTATAAGTAGAAGTCAATAGCAAAGGTAGATATAGAAAAGTACTATTGTAATAAATTCATACATAATTTTCATATCTTTCAACTTTAACGCTCAACTGGTCACTACGTTAAATTTGGTCCTTCAGATGAGTTACCAATTTCAATGTACACAACATAAAAGCAAAAAAATTTACAGTGAAGCTTAACTAATGAATAGTAATTAAAGAACAATAATAATGCTAGATAGATCTGGTTTGGATCTTCCTTATACTCATACATGATTTTGAGCCATATCTTGTCACTGTAAGGACAAATAGTCAGAATACATACCTTCAGAGAGAGAGAGAGAGAGAGAGAGAGAGTTAGAGTGTTGATGGTTTAGGTTCACATTTCACTGTTGGAGCTCACGGGTTGGAGATCACGGTTCACAATTCACAACACAATTCAAGAAGCCCTAAAATATGTACCATGTTACATTTTGTACCATAGTTTAAGCGTAATCAACTTCATGTGTCCAACAAATATCAAATCTATAATTATTTCATGCCAAGATACTCCAAGAGTAAAGTTATGAACATAATATATAAACTTGGCATGTCTTCTAGAATGGTCACCTAGGAAACCCTACGTTTTTAGGGTGGTTACCATAAAGTTGAGTACACTTATAGTAGGTTACCAAATTTCATGTGGTCACATAATAATAAAACAATACAAGTAATAAGGTTAAGTAATCATACCAAAGGCGGTCAAGGTACCAGAAACAATAAGGGCGCTAGGACCAAAGAGAAGATGAAGGGGCATAAGTCAACAAAATGGGTCACAACAAGATGGTAAGGAAAACCACATACTAACAATACCAAGGTGTATCATAAAGGTGGAAAAACAACCCATTTTACCCATAGGGACAACAAGACCAATGACTTTAATCTTTTCTCTCTCTCAAGTTATATTGTCACATATATTTTTATAATAATTGTAAAAGAAGAAGTAAATAACAAAGGTAGATTTATAAAATTATTGTTGTAATAAATTCATAGATAATTTTCATCTCTTTCAACTGTAACGCTCCACTAGTCACTGTGTTAAAGTTGGTCCTTAATATGAGTTATCAATTCCAATGTACAGAACATAAACAATAAAAAAATTACAATGAAGTTTAACTAATCAAAATAATATATAAACTTGGCATGTCTTCTAGAATGGCATGTCTTCTATAAAGGTCACAACTCAAGTACAATGAACACACACAAGGCCACATCCTGCCACATGATGCATATAAGAGTCATAGATTAGGTCTGAACAAACATGTTTGGAAGACCTCCGCTTTGCAAAATTAGTTACTTGACTACATTTGGTTGCATTTAGAAATTAGTGTATGCGGCTATATGTTCTCACAGTGTACAATATTCATTTTCCTTTCAATATGGTAAAAAATGCATACAATATCACACAACCACAAATATTGTACACTGTGAAAATATATCGTGACATACACTATAAATCACCACTTGCACAAATATTCTTTCTCTATACCAAGAGACCTGCACCCAATGATTTAATCTTTGTCATGAATATTTGATGAGGTAAAATATAAATAACCAGAGTCATTGGATTTACCACTAGTCATTAGTTGCATTCTATCAAAATAGAGTAGAGTTGCAAAGAGTTGCATTTTGTCATTGGATTTACCATTAGTTGCATTCTGTCAAAATAACATAGAGTTGCATTTTGTATGTTATTTTCCAGCCATATGCTCCTATTAATAATATGAATTTTGGGCGTTAATCATTATGAAGCCTACTTATGATATGTTAATCACTATGAACCATTTAACAAGAAGTAATTCTACCAATATAAGCATTAAAATGACCATATTCCTAGTTCCCATTCCTATTAATATCTTCATAGTGATAAGTATCTCTAAACAATCAAACCAAATTCATTTAACATAGCAATAATATATTAACATTAAACATATAATTTCCTCTACAGTATAGACTTTGCTTGTCATATGGCATCAATATCAGTTTTAAGGAACTTGGAAAATAAGAGCAAAATACCTTCTAGTTAAGAAAACCTCCAACTAATACCAATTTTAAGCAAGAAACTTTAAAGAGTCTATTTAATTAAATCCAAATTAATTTCACCAATATAAACCTACCAAAAAGTTCTTAATATTGTTATGGATTTAATTAAGGGTACATTTATTCTTATACACTTTCATCACATGTCCAATCCTTCAAATATGAAACCCAATGCGACATACATATAAGATGTACCTCACCCAATTCATCACTTCTCTCTCACCTAAAGACACCCGGTTTTCCTAATATCTCTACTTCCATATTCAATTATAAACAAGAGATTATAGAATATTTAAACATCCCTAATTTCCCTTGGTACAATATGCACCATCATGATTATTTTATTTCTTAGGGTGCATTCACCCCTAGAAGATATTTTGATCATTTCTCCATCAAATCAAAGGATTTCATACAACTTGGACATGTAGATTGGTTGAAAAAACTTATACCCACTCTAGATGCATTTAAGGAAGGAAATATGGTCTATATTTCTCCCAATATAAAGCTGGATATGTCAGCTAAACCTAGTGTTATTAAATACATTCGATTTGGTGCATCGTGTTCTTCCAAAGAGATAGAAACCCAAAAATCTTATTCCAAGAGTTTTGTGATGTATTACCCGAGTTTTATTACAAATTTCATGGTTTGTATAAAACTACATTCATAGATGGCCTAGCACTTCCCTGGTTCACCACAATAAATGGTTTTCCCATCCTTCTAAATATATGGTTGCTAAAGATAAAATTGATAAACTTTGGAATGTGAGTTTAGTTTATCAAATCATGTATATCACATGGGTATAAAATCATATTCCTCATGTATATCATGTATATGTACAACATCATTACTTGTTTGAAAAAATAGCGCTAGCATTTCGAACACCTCTATAAAGTTTTTCTTAGATATTGTAAGTAAACCAATCAGCTAAACCTTCTTTAGTGCATATTTCGCATTATTGCCAACTGCTTGCAAGGATTTATCAATTATATGTAGGGTTTCACTATCGACCTTGTTAGGGGATAATTTTTTTGACACACACTGCATTTAAGTGAAAGATGTTAATGAAGGTCAAAGATAAGCACCTAGTTGCTTACCCCTGTGACAAGAAAGGTGAAGGGACTCAAAAATATCCTGGAAAAATGTTATAGAATAAACACTCATTACTAAGGCTAAGAACAAGGAGCTTGAATCTGTGGGGAACGCGATTAATCAAATGCACAAGAGATCAATAGTGGTTGTTCATGGCTCTATGAGTAGCAAGGATTTTGAAGTAATGAGCATAAGCCATAAATGCAATACCACTAATTTGATGTTGTAGGAATTCATGCATTCTTTCCCCTACAAGCAATTTTGGGGAACTACGAATCACAAGTGTCGAAATCGTTGATAGATGGACCCACGCTTTATGTGGGGTAGAAGAACAGATAAAAAATACATGGACCAACAAAAAAAAAGACAGATGGTCATGGGAAAAACGGGTCATATGTTAGTATGACATCTACGTTGCTATGGAAATCCAATTAAGCGATGACATGAAGCGGAATCTACGCCTTAAAACTCTTTTGAGCATGATCATTGAAGCGACATATTGAAGACACATGTATTCAAACAACAACATAAAATAGTGAATGAAGAACCGAGTTGAAAGTTTAATCTTAGGTTAAAACAACTTAGAATTTGGTGATGCATGAGGACTAAAGTCTTGAGATACCGTGCTTGCACTTTGCTTTTAGCAATGAAGAAAGTGTTGTTTCTAGTGATTCTTCATTTTAATGAACACCATAGGTTACCTCTTGTAGTCAAATCAGCGAGAAGATTATCGGTAGAAAGAAGGTGTTCGAGAAATGAAACCTAAAGTATGTTTGACATAAAAGCTTGGTATGTCCATCAGTAAGATTAATTGTTTCAGCGGTACAACTGTTATGCGTCACCAACTTCAATAATTGAAAGAATGTGAAAAGAGAGCTGTATATACATCAAATATATTGGTCCATGACTATTTGATTTTCCATAGTACTGAGAAAATGTCCTATTCTCAAGATGCCATTAATCTAGTTCTGATATCAGTAGACAAAGTCTGATATGATAAAACAACCAAAAATCAAGCATAAGTGAAGTTCTATACAACTGTCAAAAGATATCAGTTGATTTTGCACGTGCTAGATTAACCCCGAGTTCACTAAGCATTCATAAATTAAACATGAACCCACAGAATGAGTCATTTTGATCAAAGATTAATTCTCCCGAAGGATTGGAATATATTTTAGAGCCAAGAAGTTAGTTGCAGACTTGTTAGCTAAGTATGAAAAGCTTTTATTGCTAACCTTGTAGACCTTGCTGTAGTTTTGAAGGAGACTGCAGAGGCTTGAGAATGGCTTCACATGGGTTTATTGCTGATCTTTTAAGTATGATTACAATGGAAAACCAAGGCATATGGAAGAAAAGTTATTATTTCACACATTTCATTGCAATTGGATTGCACACCTGGATACATATCCACTGAAGGGACCGTGGGAAAAGCTTATGCTACATTTATGTGATTCTTGCAATGTTGCACAAAGATACATAGAAAAGACTCTTGAGATGTCTTTCTTACACTAGACATAATTAGAAGGTTTTGTTGAGCATAAATGCCATTGTGAAGCTCTTAATGGATAAGAGTTTGACCCTTTGTCATTGATGACATGTCATGATATGGGAATTGAAACACCAAAAGTTGATGACATGGCATGATATGGGCATTGAAACACCAAGTGGTTCAAATGACCCATTATGTGGTCATTTGAGAGTCAATGGGGTCATGAAACCCTTGGAGATGGTCATAATACTTAAGAAGGGATGGCACCCTTGGACATGATAATATAATGAAATTATGATGTAACTTTGAAATGTCAAATACGACGAGCCTCCAATAGTAACTTTGAATTGATTTCCTACTATTTTTTCTAAATATTGTCCTATTTTCAAATCAAGAAAGAGCTATCCACTATTGATAATCCCCAATTGTTTGAGACCAAAAAGAAATCAAACCCAAATATTGATCACCTTATAAACATATAGGGATACCTATTCAATCCTATGTTATCAATTACATACCTCCATGAGACCATTATTGCTTCCCAAACCAAGTTTAAATAATCTCATGACTTCTTAAATGTTTGGGATTAAAATATGCCCATAAATGTCATACCCCAAACCTAGCATTTCACAAAATCAGTTACCTAGTGTGTGCAAAAAAAATTCCTTTGAAAAACATGTCATTGTGTCATTTGATCGGTCCACGATAATATGCAATGTAAAACAATATGTCATAAGTCAAATGTTGGATATTCCCAATACACCAAACCTCTGTAAGCTAAATGAATGTGCTAATTTCTAGGTTCTTACCATGAAAGGGTAGTGGATAATACAAGTTTAATGTTCGTGGCTACCATATTCCCCTATCGGATATTTTTATTACTAAGTATGATTACGCCCAATTCTTAATTGGATGGGTGGATAGAAATGAGGCATTGGTCATTGGTTAATGTCATTGCCATGTCTTTGAAGACCCTATTTTATACAAATTGACCCTATTCACATCACATATGGGATGGAAACTACATGATTTCAAACAAATGATTTCGAAGAGGTTTTTACTTACAGATTTGGGAGGCATTGGCTCTGGCTATGCGAGTCTACTCAATAAATTCAATTTCCTTTGTGACTTGTGGCTCATTAGGATCCCTATCACAATCGAAATCAAACCTAGCTTAATGGATCCCTATCACAATCAAACTCGAACCCAGCTTAATGGCTCCCTCCAAATCGAAAACTATATCCCTCTGTCTGCTTGCAAATTAAAGAAAGGGTGATTTTGCTTGGTCCACTGATACGGGTGAAATTATTATAGCTCTTGCATCGTTTCAATACTCGTTCAATTGTCTCTACTGGTTTAGGATTGGTCGATCGGGAAACTCAATATGCATATGAATCTGCTAGCACATTCACTGTATCCGTGATGTAGAACTCCGCTCCTACTAAGGAGATTATGTCTCTTGATCAGGATATGGATTTGATTGAACTTAAACTGAGACTACAGCTTCGTCGGAGGTTGCAAGGATGGACGCGGGAATGCTATAGAGTAACTATGTAATATGGTGTTGGTATTCTCTATTTAGTCCATTTTTTAGTTGAACATGAGTTATTTAGGGTTGTTTTTTAGTTAACCTAATATTAGAATATCGTCATTACATAATAAGATGAAAACAAGTTAATTGTGGAAATATAAACCAAGATGGAATGTGATGTGCAACTCCCTTCTAAGTTCTAGTTAAGCTTCATGTCAATTTCCATTATCAACCAACACATGGACATCATTGGTGCCAAAAAGTGAGAGTGGGTTCCATGCCTAGAATAGAAACCCAAAGTTAGGGTAAAAATCCTATATAGATTCATTTTTCATCTTATTAAGCCTTATTGTCCTCAACTCTCCATTTATAAAGTTGGGTGTTCAAGCTCCTCAAGCTTGATGTAAATATTGGAACTACAAAGAAAGCTAATATTTTCCAGAAGGAATCATGATGATGTTGCAAATGGTTGTCATAAATACATATTGGATGCTTGATTGAATAAGTTATAGAGACTCAAATGTAAACTTGAATGACTTGTCTCTTTAAACTTCTAGTGCATATAGAAACCATTAATTGATCCCAAAAAAGGAATTTGGTCTCTTATTTTACATGGTTTTACTCCTAGTAATATATTGAATGACCCAAGCATCCCTTACCGTCAATGTTGTCTAGGTGATAGAAATGAAATCCTTGATCCTGTTAACACTAAAAATTGTTCACCTAGCTCTCCATGGTCTAAACCATAGTCATACATCACATTCCCACCATATTTCCTTCATTTTTTACCTTCACAATTGTATTTCCACTAAAAATGGTCCAAAACATTATTATTCCTTCCCATAAATGAAGGGATGATAAGCATTTATTATGATTTATCCCCACTCTCTCCCAAAAAGGGTCAAAAACCCTAAAAAAGAGAATGGTTCAAAAAACCATAGATAAATACCATGGATAATTAAATACCATGGGTCAAAAAACCCTAGGACCATACTATAAATACATTGTGAAGTACTTCCCCAAAACACTTTTTGGTCACTTTTTTCAATTTTTCCATTAGTCACATCACATACTTTCCCTTCCATATTTTTCCACACAATTTCCCGCGGTGTACGTTGAGTTCACTCCGTACCCATTTGGATTCGTACCCCCCATTTGACAACCAGTTGTCGAAGACATTTGAGACCCAAACTGTAAAGCTGCGGAACCACTTCCAAGGACGACTATGGTGGCCCATTTTAAGAAAGGTGTGTTATTTATTATTTCTTGCATTAGTTAGTTTCTATATATATGTGAAAACCCAAAAATATTTGTTGTTATTGTCTTGTTTATTTTGTTATTGTTGAACTCTTCCTTATTCTCTAGACGAGATAAGGTTGGTACAAACCCGAAAAATATCTTTTGTTATTGTCTTGTTTATTTTTTTATTGTTGAACTCTTCCTTATGCTCTAAATGAGCTGAGGTTGGTGCATTTGCATGTAGCCAGAGAGAAATCCCCACTACAGTTTTGGTAACTCCACTCGGTCAATCCATACGAATCTTTGTTTTTGCAGGTTTTTATACTAGTTTGTTCTCATTTTATTCCCTCAGCCAACACAGATATGACCCCCTCATGGTAGAGACAAACCAGTACTACGTCAGTGCCTACCCCTTGGCCCTAGTCGACAACAATTTAAAAAAAAAACTATTCGGGTTGAGTCGCACCTATCCAGCTAAAAGTTGTGACTCCATCACACATTTTTTCCCAATAAGTGTGACCTAGGTCGTACCTTTTATCTCGATACATGTGACCTGGCTCAAAAAGCCAGATCACACCTATATCGGCTTCTGGAGAAAACCAGGTCACTACTGTGACTCAGTTTCATGTGACCTGTCATGCTTAACCATCTTTTTTGCGCGACCTGAGTCCATTGAATGTTTTTTCTGCTCAAATCACAACTCTTTCTCTATTCCATGCAACCTCGATTGCGCCCATTTCATCGATAGGTGTGGTCTACAGTTTTTCAGTCTGTTTCTATGCCAAACCCCTTTTTAACATGTTTCTGTCCATGTCTGATCCTTTGCATCCCCCTAATATGTTTTGAGATCCCACTTACTTGGTTTGTGAGTCGTTCTAGTAGAGATCTGTGGTTGATACCCCATGCATGTTTCCTACATTTGATTAGTTCCTTTTATTGCTCATTTACTTTAAGTACATTGTGTTTATGGAAGGAAAATTTATTTTGCAGCATATTTACTATTCATTACTATTTTTTATATGCATTATATTTGCATCCCAGTAGTGAGATTGGTGCATCTTCACCATGGATTGTTGGGGTTTGTATACACATCGGTTGCACACATATCACACCATATAAGTGAAATATATTGATTCATGACCCCAAGAAAGCCTTAAAAATAACCTAATACAACCAACAATGTAACCTCGCTTGAGGACAAAACAATGTTGTAACTAAGTTAGGACTTTGGGGATAGGAATCCAAACAACACCCCTCTATCACTCAAATATTGAGACATAGTTTTTTTCCATTAGGGGACAAAAATCCTCTTTTACTTGTTGACATGCTCACAAACAGTTTGTTGGGAGACCCCCTTCTCAGTAGGAGTAAGCCGCAAACTAAGGGGTTTTGGTAGTCACGGTAGAATACCACACTCCATCTTGTACCAAAGGCTAAACGTTCACATTCCTCCTCGTATCACACAACCGGGGTCAAGGGCCAAAGGGCTTGAGCATAAGTAACCGAATGGACATTGTTAGAACAGTAATCCATCCTTAGTACCTATTTTATACCTTAGTCAATTTCATTTTCTTCTAAGCATTAAATTGTTATGGTTTAGACTTAAGGAATTTGATCTAGGAGGTGAACTGGCTATTTTCAAACCATTCACACATGCACTAGCACTCTAGTTGGTCAACCTAGCACATGTGCACCCTCATTTAATTTCTTGGAGTGCTATCTCCTTGAATTGGGGAATATGGGTTTGACTAGGGGCACTAATGATGTATTTTTTCATTTTTGGCTCTACTAGGAGCATTTATTGTCACATCGAGCCTCCCACACACCTCTATTTGGTCACCCATGCATGCCTTGGAGTCATTATTTCCCCATCACACTTCACCAATGTTCACATGAGGTTTCAGGACTGTTTGGGCTGAGTTGGAGCTTGATTGGTCCACCTAAGGGGAGTTGAGGTCAATTTTTGCCATGTCACATGTACACTTGGATTTGGATTCCTAAGCCTCATGAATTGATCCTAATGTAATATATACCTGATATAAACACATTCAAGTGTTAGATAGTTCAATAATATTCACTTTGTGTTCACATGTGTGTAAATTTGTTCCTCTTTCAAGCCCTTTTGCTTGTTTTTGCAAACTAACTCGATTGTGAGAGTCTCTTGCACTCCTAGATCCATCTGTAGATAAAATTATCACATGGTATCAGATCTGATTGGAGTTTCATATAAATATTGATTGTTTGAGTTGCATTTGAGAGCTTTTTTGGATAAAATTTGAGTGTTTTTGCAGGTGCTTTCAGCAAAATATCACCACTAGCGCAAGCATAGATGGAGAAAAACCACATATTGCTCACTCCATTCAATCACTTCAAATGGAAGGATGAGATGAAAATCCAACTAAGATCTAAGGGTCTCTATAGGGCCACCATGGATACAGAAGTGGAGCCAAATTCTATAGCAGAGAAGTCGAAATACTTCAATAGGCTTGATGAGGCATTTGGATTGTTGTTTCTAAGCATGTCAATAGATCTCAGATTTCACGTTGACAGTTTGAGAACCCCAAAATGATGTCTAGAAAAATCTCAAATCAGTCTTTTGGAAAACTAATGATTTGAGGGGACATCAGCTTGAAAACGAGCTCATTACCCTGAGCCCAATGCATTTTGACACCATCTAGGAGTTCTTCACCAAATTTAAGTCTCTAGTAATTCAAATCAAGAATAAGGAAGAGCAACTAATATTGTCAATCCTTTCAAAGTTGGGGCTAAAATAATCAGTGTTTTTTAGCACATTCCTTTCTATGTATCTAACCATTCGAAATTGGCAAATTCCAACACTAGATAGATTCATGGAATATTTAACCCATGAGAAGGATAATCTAGTTTAGATGGGCACCATCAAAGAAATAAAGGATAAATCCTTGGCTGGAGGTGTTTTGAATGCCTCCAAAGGTAAGTAGAAAGACAATAATTAAAAACAGTCAGAGAAGAAGAAACGAGACATACCCAAGAATCCTGATGGGGGTTCAAATCCCTCAAGGGATAAGGACAAGAAGGGAAAGGAGAAAACTAAATGCACCTATTTCCACAATGTATGGTATCCAGATATCTCATGGAGGAATAAAACCATTGATATGATGGTGCATCTACTAGATAAAAACAACATCACAGTCCCAGATTGTGCAAGGAAGGAGGATGGCAGCTCAGGTTCTCACAACAAGGAGAAATGTCATCCCTTGGTAGTAGGTTCTTTTGATCCCTATACCTTCATCATTGATTTGGGAGAATCCAGGAATATTGCCTATGTCAGAGACCTATTCACTTCCATGCATTCAAATAGTGGCTCAACTGTTCGAATGGGAGATGACTTTGAGATCCAGACGAAGGGAGTTGGTAGGATCGACCTTGACAATGGATATTTCAATGATTTCCTCTATGTACCAAAATTAGAAGAAAAATTGTTGTCATTATACCAAATTAAACATACTGGAGAATCTAAGAGAGTAACATTTACTCCATATGTGGTAAAGATAGCAAGAATCTCCTCCAACCAAGTTGTGGCATTGGGGTATTCAGATCACCAAGCTAGAATGTATAAATTCTCCAAATTTGTTCCAAATTATAGAGGGAAAGAGATCCTATATCATTCAAATGAGACCTCCAAGCTATGGAATTAGATATTTGGTCACATGAACTACAAATAACTTCAATCACTCAACAAGGATGAGATGGTGGAAGGGATTCCTCCTATTAAATATTCCAATGGTGCATGCATTGGTTGCGTAGTGAGCAAGCGTCCAAAGAATAGCTACGATAATGGGAAGGAAAGGAGAGAAACAAAAGCACTTGGATTGGTACATTCATATCTCATTGATCCTATTCCCACTCCCTCCTATGGAGGATCAAGGTATGTTCTCACTTTCATAGATGATTACTCAAGGTTCTGTTGGGTGTACTTCCTTAAGCTAAAATCAGAAGTCTTTGAGACCTTGAATATTTGGAAGGCCCTAGTTGAGAACCAAAGTGGGAATAAGATTAAAATCCTTAGGACTGATAATGGTAAATATTATGTCAATAAAAAATTTGGCACCTATGTGAGGAATCTGGCATCCAAATGCAGCATTCGGTTCCCTACACACCTCAGCAAAATGGTGTGGCAGAGAGGAAAAATAGGCCTCTCAAGGAGATGGCCCACATCCATGATTGAGGAAAAGGATTTAAGTCCTAATATGTGGGTTGAAGCCATCAATTGTGCTGCATATATTCAGAACATGGATTTACACAAATCAGTGAAAGGGAAAACACCCTATGAGGCTTGGTTTGGTCACAAACCAAACATCTCACATTTCAGGATTTTTGGCTCAAGGACATGGGCTCGAATTCCATCAGAGAAGAGGAAGGAATTGCAACCAGAGAGAAAAAATGTATTATGGTTGGTTATGGTGAAGACACAAAGGGTTATAATCTCTTTGATACATCCACAAAAAAAATGTTCATTGAGATAAGTGTGCAATTCGAAGAGGAGATTAGACCATATTTTGAACTAGCACTAGTGGAATGCTCCTCTCCTCAACACCATGATGATGTAACTGATGAATCCACCTCTGATATTTCTGATATTTATGATAATGGCATGGATAAATATTACATTTATGTACATGACTCACCCTCAAGGCCCAAATGGGTTGAGAAACCATACAAGTTGCTGGGGATCTAGCAGGGAATCCTCTAGATACTAGGAAAACAAGATCAAAATTTCAAGATGGTTCTTATGCAAGTGAAATTTATCTTTTTGAGAAATGTTATATGATGATTGAATCTGATCCATAGTCATATTAGGAATCATTTCATGACCCAAGGTGAAAATCAGCCATGCAAGATGAATTCAATTATCTACAAGATAATGAGACTTGGGAATTGGTTCCCTTGTCTCCCAAGAGGAAGCTTATGCAATGTAAGTGGGTCTTTAGGAAAAAAATTGCTGTGGATGGTTCTGATATTATGAATAAGTCCATATTAGTTTCCAAAGGATTTTATCAAGTCCAAGGAGTGGAGTATATAGATACCTTTCCACTGGTTGCAAACATGGATTCAATTAGGCTAGTTTTAGACATTGCTGCTAGTAAATGTTGGGAGGTTCACCACTTGGATGTCAAGAGTGCATTCCTACATGGTGAACTACAAGAAGAGATATAAATCCAGAAACATGAATGTTTCCAATAGGATCATTCCCTTGTTTGCAGGTTGAAGAAATCATTCTATGGCCTGAAGCACGCCTCAAGGGCTTGGTATGCCAAAATGGACATTGTTTTTCTTTCAATTGGTTTCATTCGATGCAAGTATGATCATAATGTGTATTTGTAGAAAAATGATGATGTATTACAGTTTATTTTACTGTATGTTGATGACTCTTAATTACACAGAGATGCACTAAAAAAATTGGATCAATTAAGGCATCTCTACACAGTGAATTTGTAATGATTGAACTAGGATTGCTAAGACAATTTCTTGGATTGGAAATTGAGAAATACGAAAGAGGCATCATGATCAGAAAAAAAAAGTATGCTTCAGACCTGATAATAAATTTTAAAATTGCGTATTGTAAGGAATCCAATATTCCATTTCTTTCTGGCATAAAACTAGGTGAATTTGGTGACTCTCCTTTGGTAGATTGCTCATTATACAAGCGTCTAGTTGGTAGTTTGTTGTATCTTACACATAGAAGACCTGATTTGGAATATGTTGTTAGTGTTGTATAAATATATATGAAGAATCCACATGAGATCCATTGGAAGAAATCAAAGGAGATCCTTCAGTATGTTCAAGGAACTAGGAGCTTCGGGGTACACTATGCAGCTAGTTCTCCACTAGAACTAGTAGGATTTTCTTATTCATATTGGGATGGAGATCCCAATGACAGAATGTCCACTTCAGGTTTTGTTTTTATGATTTATTATGCTACCATTTTCTGGTAAAGTAATAAACATCACACTATTTCTCTTTCTTCTGTTGAGACGGAATACAGGGGAGCAGTGAATGCAGCCACACAGTGTGTATGGTTGCAAGGCATTCTTCGGGAGCTTGGTATTGCACCTGATTCACCCACTGTCATTTGGTGTGACAATCAAAGTGAAATCAAGATATCTCCAGATACAGTACAAAGGAAGAGGACCAAGCACATAGATATCCATATGCACTACATTCAAGGCTTAGTGCATGATCGGGTGATAGCCTTGCAGTATTGCCCATCCACCGAGCAAACTGCTGATATATTAACCAAGATTTTTACTGAGAATACTTTCACTTACTTGAGATAATTTATTGGAGTGAGTGATGGATGGTGATGGCTGCCATTCACATTCATATTTTCAGCCCCATGTCCATTTTTCAGGAGAGGTTTTGTTCCCATGTGGTTTTCCTCTTTTCCTTGTTTTTCATGGAGAAATAAATTTATGTTGTATGAGGTGACTTGATCCTTTGTTTCCAAGGCCTCCATAATATTTTGGTTAATTTGTACTAGTTCATGGTTAAGGGGGGGTGTTAGAACAGTAATCCATCCTTAGTACCTAGTTTATACCTTAGTCAATTTCATTTTCTTCTAAGCATTAAATTGCTATGGTTTAGACCTAGGGAATTTGATCTAGGAGGTGAACTGGTTATTTTCAGACCATTCACACATGCACTAGTGATCTAGTTGGTCAAACCAGCACTTGTGCACCCTCATTTAATGTCTTGGAGTGCTACCTCCTTGAATTGGGGAATGTGGGTTTGACTAGGGGCACTAATGATGTATTTTGTCATTTTTTGCTATCCTAGGAGCATTTATTGTCACATTGAGCCTCCCATACACCTCTGTTTTTTCACCCATGCATTCCTTATAGTCATTATTTCCCTAAAACACTTCACCAACTTTCAAATGAGGTTTCATGACTGTTTGGAATGAGTTGGATCTTGATTGGTCCACCTAGCGGGGATTGAGGTTAATTTTGGCCATGTCACATGTACACTTAGATTTGGATTCCTAAGCCTCATGAATTGATCCTAATGTAATATATACCTGATAAAAACACATTCATATGTTATAAAGTTCAATAATATTCACTTTTTGTTCACATGTGTATGTAAATTTGTTCCTCTTTCAAGATTATTTCTAGTTTTTGAAAAGTAACTTGAATTGTGAGAGTCTCTTGCGCTCCTAGATACAAATGTAGATCAAATTACCACTGATGTGTCATGAATGAGGTATCCTCATTACAATTATTCTAGGGCTCTTTTATCTAGAGGTCCTTCTTGGTAGTGGGATTCTCTTATCCTATATTGTTCTTCAATTTCGTATCGTCTCAATGGGATTTCATCACCCTACTGAGGATACGATTTCTAGGTGGATTCCAACTTGTAGTTAGGATTTTTCTTGCACTCATACCCCATAGGTTAGTGAGTCATTTTTGTTTTATTGGTAGTGCTTCTTGTTTCCTTTCTTTCCACTTTGTTGTAGACTCACCTTGATGTGACCCGCTGTCGTAGTTTAGTTTTATATCTTGTTTTTAGCATGTGAGCCACCATTTTAGATGCTCTCCTTCTACACACTCGATTTTAATTGGGGTTTTGATCCTGCGATTGATACTCTCAAGTTTTCCTTCTTAACAAAACACTCCATCACGTCATCATATCTCCACCATGCTACTTACATAGGCTTAGGGGGGATACCCCCCAGTTCAATTCCTTTAACCATCATCTTCGAATCCATATTCAACATCGTTCACCACCTTCAGAGCCAAACATGGCCTCTGAGTCTGATTCAGATTCATATCAGTCTGAATCCACCTTGTTTACTGCTTCATCTAGCCACATGGCTGCTGCACATCCTGATCCCTTTCATGGGGGGATTATTAGTAGCGGGATTACATCCATTCCACCTATCAACATGGGTATCCCTTCCATTGGTCTGACCTGCCCTGGTCCTAGTGGGCCCCTTGTCACTGCACACACTGTTTTTGGTTCACTACTCACTAGTGGTGGTCCCATTGTAGCTACCATTGTAACTAACATTTAACGATTTATTCCTAGGGACAGTGGCCCTTCCATGTCTTCTTCAACTATTCCTACCATACTAGTGAATTTTTCTATTATATGCAGTCAACCTTATCCACCCCCAGTTATGCATGGTAACTACGTTCTTGCTACCATCGACACCATTATTGGTCCTTCTCGAGCCAATCTCGATTCTATCCTACCTTTTATGGCTAGTATCAACCTTCCTTATTTGGCATGGTTAACCAATGACCCCATTCATCATCACCCACAATGGCCTCCTATGCCTGCCAATATTCCCTTAGACATCCCTAAGTTTGAGGCTAAGGTGGGAGAGGATCCTCAAAATTCCATTATGTCATTCCACCTATGGTGTTCATTCAACAACATAGTGGATGATTCCATTCGATTGAGGTTGTTCCAGTGCACACTCACTATTGTTGTGTCCAAGTTGTATATCGAGCTGCCTCATGATACCTACCATGGATTATCCTCCTTAGCTTCGATGTTACTTCAATACTTCTTGTTACCCTTCTGTTATGATGAGGGAGTGGAAATATTATTATTCAGTTGACAGAACAGAGCTTCCCATATCATCGATCATATCCATGAATGGAATCATCGTCATAGCTTGTGTAAGTGTTGATGTATATGTAACTTCGGAATGTATTCTTCTATGTATCTTGTATATTGTAACCCGATGTTTATTCTAGGATATTTCTATTATTTATTTGAGTCATGTTGTCATGCCATGATGTTCCAATCGGGAGGATTAATAATGTAAACAAGTCTTGTCAAGTCATTAGGTAAGTCCCCACAGTTTTGGGGCACTTGAGTTATTATACACTAATTAAGGTGTAGGATCGAGTAAGTAATTGTAAGTTGAGCCTCCATGATTAAGTTCACTTCAAGTGAATGAAAGAATATAACTAGAGAGTGAGACTCTCTATTTATTACACACAACATTCACTCACTCAAGTGTGGCGCACTAATGAAGAAGGAAATACTGGGACTAGACAGAAGAAGAAGACTACTGCTGTTTTGGGAGATCTCTTACTGTTTTGGTGCTGATTCTATCTCTAAGGAAATTGCGGGGTTTTCTCCTTTATGGTTTCCCTGAGGAAAACTCTTTGTGTCTCTTGTCTCTTGTGATGTGCTTATGTTTTATTGCTGTGCTTGTTATTCTCTCAGTGAAAAGATCCTAAGATCATAATGCTAGCTTAATGTGATGAAAAACTAACATGGTATCATAGCTAACCTGAGAAGAAGAAATTGTGCAGCTACAGAAACTAGGGCTTCCTATATTGTGGACCTTCCTCCACATATTTTCAGCAAAAGTAAGGTGGAACAACTCTCCTCCTTAGGGCGCATCTTTCTGTCGAAGCAGAATTCGATTTCGAGCATTTTCAGTTTTGATGCAGAAATTAGGGCTTTCTACAGAAGAGGAATTTTTGAGTGATACCTACATATTATTGTTCTCCTCATCAAAACCTAATTTTAGAAACCTGGATCAAGAAATTTGGTTGGGTAAATCTCCGGGAAAGTCAAACCCTAGTTTGACCCCGAGCTAGAGAAACCCTAAATACTAAAACTGCTAAGTTTTGGTACAGTTGTTGTATTCCGAGATTGGCGAAGTTTCAGGAGCTGAAAATTGTAGAGTCCAAATATAAAATAATTATGAAGCCTTTTTACAAAAATCAGACTCATATTCTCTGTATTCCAGGAGATATGATCTCTCCAAGTTAGGGTTCCAGCCTCTTCCATAATTCATCCCTAAACAGGACATCTGGGGAGATCTGCAATATCTTGGGCTACAGAGGTCCAAATGAAATTCCTGAAGATTTTCCAGAAATTTAACGGACTATACTTCTGTTGGTATGAATATCAGACTCAGAAGATGAACCAGTGACACGTGGCATGCCGTACAACTTCTCTATTCTGAACAGTCCTGTAATAGTTCACCTTGGGAAAAGGATCATAAATCCAAAATGGTGAAACAAATTCTGATGAAACATATGGTGTTGGATCATAGGAATGTGAGGTTACCTTAGTGTGAAATTTAAGACATAGATAAGCAGTAATGTCGGAGATATCACAGAAACAGTAACAGGCATTTCTGCAGAAGAAATTGAAAAATTAGGGCTTCCTGTTCCGGGAGCTTCCCTCCACTGTTTTCAGAAAAGGAGTACATTGGACAGCTCCATTTGAAGATATATATCTGTTTATCTAATCAGGTCTAAAAGATTCCAAGTTTTTAAAATTAGGGTTTCTGTGACAAACCCTATATGAGCCAACTCCGGGACAAGGACGGACACCTCAAATCGGTAAGATCTAATCCTTTTCTATTTCCATTTGAGGTTCTCATTTCAAAGTGATCTATCACAACAACTTGATGATAATCTTGGTGAAGTTGACAATTTCCAAGAATAGAAGCATTTGATCTCTCTGAAGAAAATGGATTGGACACCTACATGAGTATAGAGGTTCCAGTTTCAGAGGGAGACGAGGTTAGAAGCCTTTCACAAGAAGAAATTGGTCAAGGCCAAAGAAGACATCATGCTCATGCTGCAGAGGATGATGAACCATCCGGAAAGAGATCCAGATATGAAAGTGAATATTCTTCAAGCGAGGATGAATATGTTCTGATATCATCTCTCACAGGTAATATTACTCATGGAAGTGATGATTGGCTTATAGATAGTGGGGCTTCCAAACATATGACGGGATTCAAGGAATCCTTTGTAAGACTGCCAGAACATGAATCACCTCACAAGGTGAAACTAGGAGATTACTACCAATATCTAATAAATGGTAGTGGGGAATCTTCATACAAGCTAGACTCTAGTAAGTCTCTAACAATGAAAGAAGTATTGTTTGTTCCAAGACTCAAGAAGACCCTTCTCTCCATTCCAGCATTAATCCAAAAGGAATGCGGGTTCCATTCATAGATGGTCAAGTCATCATGTGGCCAAAATGAAAGACTATCGATGATGCGGTAGTGATTGGAGAACAGGAAGGAGGCTTGTACAAATTGAAGGGCCATCCAGAACAAGCCTTGATCCATGAAACAGTAGAGCCAAATGAGCTTTGGCATAGAAGGCTTGCACATGTGCATTACAGAGAACTACCTATTTCAATCTATTTGAAAGGAAGAACAAAAATCATTTGAATAATGTGAAGATCTAGAATGCAGAGACCATGCAGTCATAAGAGTCTCTCAAATCAAGAACAACTTGAAGCAGAAGTGAAGAATGCAGAAGTGGTGATGGCCACCTTGAATGGCCTCCCAGGATCGTGGAATTCATTCATTCAAGGAATGTGTTCCAGAAGGAAGTGATCATTTTCAGTCGACTCATAAGAAGAGAAGAGAAGATGGGAGCAATTGAAGATCAAGCTCTCACCATCCAAAGAAGATCCCTCAAGCGATGAGGAATATGAAGAACTCAACTCTTGAAGAACTTATTATCCATCCTAGCATTTGGATAAGAAACGATGCTATTATGAATGAAGAAGACGATGAAGCTGAAGACTCAAGAAGAAGTCTACCCACAAAACAAATAAAGATAAGTATTCAATTGTCATTTTATGATATTGTTTTGTTATGCATTTGTTTATATTCAGTTGATGTATCATGCATGATAGGATGTTTGCATTAACGATAGTATACTACTAATATGCATGTGATGGGTAAGTAGCTCATGGTTCTATACAAATTCTCCATTGCTACTTATCTAGAATGAAACCTCTTTGCTGACATATTGGATTAGTGCACAATCTCAATGTTGTCCTGGTAGAGATGGAAGGCATCTAGAAAGTTTCAGTGAGATATGGATGTTGTATTGGCTAAAGTAGTTACATGATCATATATTTATGCATAAGAACTTTCCAGTATAAATATTCCTTATGAAATGTTTCTAACCATACAAATGCATTTGGCTTGTAGGAAATACCGCATACATAATCGCCTACAAGCAAAGAAGAATGAAGACTTGTTCCGACGAACAAGTGATGACAGTTCAAAGACAAAGAATAATATGACGAGTGCAGTGACATCATTGATGCAGAACCTTCCAGCCACCAAGAAGAAAGGGAAGCCTAGTTCAAGAAGAATGATGTCAGGTTGCAGTATCGAGACCTGAAGAGAAGTTCATAGTTCCATCATGCAGTAGATGGAAACATCGTGGGATACAAAGAAAGATTCGTAGCATTAGGCCTCTCATGAAAGGAAGGTCTAGACTACAAAGAGACATTTGTAGCTAGTAAGAGTTGAAACACATACATGATGAGATTGATGAAGATATTAACCTTTGCTACAAGGTTGAAGATGCAAGTCTATACACTAGACGGTCACATAGACTATTAGTAGCATAGGAAGCTACTTGTCACTCTGGTACATAATGTTTTTAGTGCATAGAGCACAGAAGACAGAGGGAGTATGATGCTTCGCTTCAGAGGGAGTGACTACAGAAGATCTAAGGTTCGACATGATATGACAGGATGGATAGATTACTGATGACTCTAAGCTTTACTAAGAGTAAAGAGGATTCCAACCTTTTCTTCAAGGTTGAAGACGGAAGACCAGTGATACTCCTGTTATGTGTCGATGTACTATTGTTCTAGGTATGGAGGTGTGTCAGAGTGCAGATGGAATCTTCCTTGGACAAGGGAAGTATGCAGTAGAGATCCTGAAGAGGTTTGGGATGATGGACTGCAAGGCTATGGCCACACCTATTGCATCGAACCTGAAGCTATTGAGTGATGCTTCATCAGAGACGGTTGATGCTATGATGTGTCGTCAGATGATTGGGTCATTGATGTACCTGACGAACATGAGACCAGACATTTGCTTTACTATGAACACTTTGAACCAGTGACTGCTGCAAAGAATATTCTAAGGTACCTGAAGGGTACAGTTTATTATGGGCTCAAGTATGATACGAATCGGAATATTAACCTAGAGGGTTATGTTGATTCAGATTGGGCAGGCAGTGCCATCAACAGGAAGAGTACTTTAGGATGTTTCTTCAGTATGGGATCAGGTGTGATCTCTTGTTTAGCAGGAAGCAATCCTATGTGGCACTGAGTACAGCTGAAGCGGAGTATGTCACAGCTTGTTCAGCTAGTTGTGAGGCAGTATGGCTGCGGAAGCTGCTTTCTGATATATTTGATCTCTAGTTGGATGCTACTTGTATACATTATGACAACCAAAGTTGCGTGAAGTTGTCAATGTTTCATGACAGGTTGAAGCATATCAAGATCAAGTATCACTATATCAGGGATATGGTGCAGAGAGGAGTAGTGAAGCTCCTGTATGTTGCGACAGAGGAATAGATAGCTAATGTATTGATGAAGTCATTGGCTAGGCTGAAGTTTGAGTACTTCAGAGAGAGACTTGGTGTTCTCCAGATCGAGGCTTCCTCCCAGAGAAAGTGATGAGACCCATATCCATTCTGACATGGTGAGAGGATTGGTTCCTTCCGTGGTCAGATGTAAGGGCTGAGCCATTCTGTCATGGTGAGAGGATTGATTCCTTCCATGTCAGATATGAGTGCTGAGATCCATAGCCATTCTGACGAGTAGGTCAGATATAAGGGCTGAGCCATTCTGTCATGGTGATAGGGTTGCTCCCTTCCATGTCACATATGAGTGCTGGCCATTCTGTCGACTAGGATAGATGTAAGGGAAATTTCCATTCTAGGAATGGAGGCACCTGGTCAGTTACCAGGATCACTCAGTGTAGGACTGAGTAGCCATTCTGATGTGATAGAGGGATGTGTTCCCACTTGATCAGATGTAAGGGCTGAACCATTCTTTCATGGCTAAAAGATTAAGTTCCTTCCATGTCAGATGTGAGTGTTGGCCATTCCAACGAGCAGGTAGGATATAAGTGCAGTGCCATTCCGACATGGTGAGAGGATTGGTTCCTTCCATGGTCGGATGTAAGAGCTGTGACATGGTGAGAGGATTGGTTCCTTCCATGGTCGGATGTAAGAGCTGTGACATGGTGAGAGGATTGGTTCCTTCCATTGTCAGGATGGCACATCCAGCATGAAAAAGGGCTGGCTCTGTGAGGACTCATCTAGTTTGAAAAAGGACTAGCTTTGAAGTAGATGCCACATCTG
>LPNX010352668.1:55000-64931 GCA_001517045.1 Pseudotsuga menziesii | reverse complement strand
TAGATGCCTCATCTAGTTTGAAAAAGGACTAGCTCTGGGAAGACTCATCTAGTTTGAAAAAGGACTATCTCTGTGTAGATGCCTCATCTAGTTTGAAAAAGGAATAGCTCTGGGAAGACTCATCTAGTTTGAAAAAGGACTAGCTCTGTGTGGCTGACTCGTCTGGTATGAAAAAGGACCAACTCTAAGTGGATACATCCAGTATGAAAAAGGACTGGCTCTGTAGAACTTCTTGTGACAAGAAGAATCATGAGATAGCACTAGGGATGATCTAGATCGAGTGATGATCGAGATCCAGTAATGATGATCCAGCAGAGATGATCCAGATCCAGTGATGGTGTTCTATGATGATCCAGATCGAGAGATGATCCAGATCCGATGAATATGACTTGAAGACGAATATGACTTGAAGACGAAGATGACTTGAAGATGAGATGATCTAGTTGATATAGAGAAGAAGACCAGTGCTGAAAATTGTGTCGAAATAATACCTTCCTAGTTAAGAGGGAGTGTTGATGTATATGTAACTTCGGAATGTAATCTTCTATGTATCTTGTATATTGTAACCCGATGTTTATTCCGAGATGTTTATATTATGTATTTGAGTCATGTTGTCATGCCCTGATGTTCCGATAGAGAGGATTAATAATGTAAACAAGTCTTGTCAAGTCATTAGGTAAGTCCCCATAGTTTCGAGGCACTTGAGTTATTATACACTAATTAAGGTGTAGGATCGAGTAAGTAATTGTAAGTTGATCCTACGTGATTAAGTGCACTTCAAGTGAACAGAAGAATATAAATAGAGAGTGAGACTCTCTATTTATTACACACAACATTCACTCACTAAAGTGTGGCGCACTAGTGAAGAAGGAAATACTGGGACTAGACAGAAGAAGAAGACTACTGCTATTTTGGGAGATCTCTTACTGTTTTGGTGTTGATTCTATCTCTAAGGAAATTGCGGTGTTTTCTCCTTTATGGTTTCCCTGAGGAAAACTCTTTGTGTCTCTTGTCTCTTGTGATGTGCTTATGTTTTATTGCTATGCTTGTTATTCTCTCAGTGAAAATATCCTAAGATCATAATGCTAGCTTAATGTGATGAAAAACTAACAGTAAGATCCAATTAGATGATAGGATATTTGTAGATTGGTTCCTCAAAACCTTACTCTCCCCCCACAGCCAAGTACATCACATATGAGCACCTGCAAAATGAGGAGGAAGCCATCCTTAAGGCTCAATAGTTTAATCTGATATATTCCCAGTCCAGTTACTTGTATACCATTATACCCAATGCTCCCCATACCGGCACCTCACGTGGAGATACTCCAAGGGAATCTCATGATGTTGATGGAGTTATTGGCTCTATTACCCAGCTTCCTTAGTTCCATATGGCCTCTCCCATGATGGAAACCCATCCTGGTAACACCCACAGTGTTTCCCAACCAAGTTACGCCCCTGATTATTCACACATAATGGCTCAGTCAAGAGCCACCCCTTCCTATGCACCTCTCACACCAACTCCTCACATTCATGGAACAACTTGTTCGACACACTTGTGTACTGGCCAAATGACCGAATTTACAGCCCCACCAGCTACTCCAGTATTTATGCACCACCTGTGCAACCCACTCTGGCTCTAACCCTAACTCCTCCTACTCCCATAGGACAAGTCTATGCACAACAGAACTTCCCTAACCAACACACCCCCAATAAAAAATAAGGGTAGGGAAGGAACAAGAGAGGTAGGAATCAGGGTAACAACCAAAACCAAGGAGGTGGCCAATAGGAAAACCCTCCAAACAATAATGGCATCGAATACCCTACAAAGAATCCCCAGTGTCCTGCAGGACCTGAGAATAAACCATAGTTTCATACTAACCATCTATGTGCCATCTGTAATAATTACAACCACTACACTCATCATTTTCCTCACTTGAATCATGTCCAACAATTACTCCAAAATGATAGTCAAATTAATCCCAACGTGGATACCCCGGCTCCATCAAACCCTGCACCACCGGGTCTCTACCTATGGTTCTCCAAAACCCCCTACCATACCAAGGAATAGTTGAAAACTAGCTCTTGTCCCCATAAGATTCCGCAACCACTATTTTGGCTCAACCCGCTAATGCGAGTGTCCATCACCTCATGATTTTATTGTCTGATGTCAACCTATAGAATTGACAAAACAAGTATGGTTCTGCCACAAAAATTGGGGACCCATCTGTAGAATATCCCTCCACCACTCCTTACATGTCTTTGTATTTGTCGAGATCCCCTATAGATGGGACTTCCAAATTCCTACGGTTCCTATGCGTCACATCACAAACAATGCAACACTAGAGCTACTCTCAACTACATTATTGTTGATGACTTGGCTCAGTCTCCCCCATCCATGTCTTCTCTAGAAGTGTTAAAACCTTTTCTTTTGCAACATAAAGTGTTGTTGTTTGCACTAGGTTTCATCGATCCCTCTAATTCTATATTAATCAGTTTCGACCTGTGTTAAGGAGAACCTAGCATGCCATCATCCATCGCCTTCCATGTTCTGGTCACAATTTAGAATTTGGTTATTCATCGATGCATCATTGACGAGGGGGAATCCACCTGTGTTATGTCAACTTTTGTTTGGAAGAAACTTGGATCTCCCAGCCTTCAACCTTCCACCACCTCTCTCTGCGCATATAATGGTTTCTCTACTTAGCCCCAAGGTGTTCTCATGAATTTCCCTATTAAGTTATCTAACAAAACAGTGTTGATTGACATTGAGGTTCTCAATGCCCAACTCAATTACAACCTCCTCCTAGGGCGTAGTTACATGTATGAAATGTGATTCGTTTCCTCCACCGTATTTTGAATCTTGATGTTCCCTCATGATGGGAATATCATGACCATTGAACAACTGACATAATATGAACCAAATAGGTTGGCCACATCGGAACACATCCTTCCCACTATCAACACTACCATCAACAACGTGTCCATTCCATACCTGTCTGTTGTTGGCTCACGCTTGTTTTCCAATGCTCCTATGATGGACATATTTTTGTCCTTATCACCTCCACCTTTGTCGACTGATATATCGGATCTGTGCACTATCACAACTGGTAACGCTCTGGCCTCTTTGCAACCTATGTCACATCATCCACCACAATCTTCTAGGAATTATTGGGGTTCATTCCTGGCCCACATGATTACCTTCCTTTTTCCACTATCCAACATTGTGAGAAAGCCTATCATGGCTACTCTCAACTTTCCTAACTTCATGTTGGGTATTCTTGTGTGGTACCTTGAGCCACCTACTCCACCCCCGACCCCCCAAGTCACATTGACTCTCATCCAACGGTTTCCAACCTATTGAAACAATGTCACACTCACCTCCTGTTCCACCAAATACTACTTCTGTCTCTACTCTGATCCCTCCTCCTCCAAATAAGGTTGGGGGAAAGGAGAACAAAGCCACGACAAAACCGCGTCTGGATCCTATTTGTGCTTTTTGTGATGTCCAAGTCCATGTGACACAAAACTGCCTCGATCAGACTCTCCTTTAGACCCACATGGACACTATAGACGATACTAACAGTGCCCCAGTATTCAGTGTCCTAGATCCACCAATGTTTAAGAATAAGTCATTGTGAACTAATAACCATTGTGCAGTTTGCGGCCTATATGGTCATTATTCTCACCATTTCCTAGACTTTCTCGAGTATTGGTCACTCCTCTGTGACCTTTGAAAACTTTCCTATGAGTCCAAAATTACTGTCCTTGAGGAGATCAACCCTCCGGCTTATTCCTCGGACACCACTACCACCATTTACATGATCTCTACTTCCAATAGTCCTTTCTCATCCTCAACCGTGGAATATATTCCTAATATATCCCAGCACTACTTTTGCGACAACGGAGAGATTTCTAAAACCTCCACTAGTTTTATTCCATTTCACTTAGTCCATGGTGTGGAATTGGTTCTTCGCTTTGAATTCCAGATTTCGTCTCTTTTTATTACCGTGAAAATTCTCTCTAACACTTCACCATTAGAACAATGCCTACTCATGTTTGAACAAATCAATGAATACCATCGTGTTTCTCTCCAAACAATCAAGGCAACCAAGAATAATTCGAATTCCCATTATGACTCTCATGTCCACCCTCCCACCTTTAGTGAGAGAAATCTAGTCCTTGTCTACGATTAAGCCAATGATAGGATAGGGAAAGGAAATTTTGATTCCATGTGGTATGAACCATATGTCATCCATTGATGCATTGAAAAGGGGGCATAGATCCTTGCTGACTCTGACGACCACATTTTGAAGAATCCTCGCAATGGGATCTACCTCAAGAGGTTTTATGCTTGAAGTCACCCACCATGAGTACACTTGTGTCATAGTTTTTCTTTTTTTGTTTTGCACCATTCTTATCACAAGTCTTACAGTTTGTTTCCTTAGTTGTTCCAGATGGATCCTACCTCACCTCACTACATTGGTTTCATTGATGGAGCAAGTAGATGGTATCCTAATCTTTCCTCGGCTGTGTGGGTCATTTATTCGCCATCACATGAGTTTATCCATATCGATGGAATTTGTGTTGGAATTTCTACCAACAACTAGGCTAAGTATGACGATTTTTCTGGTCTCCTGACCACTTCCCTCCACTTGGGTATTCACGACCTTGATGTCTTACTAGACTCCCAGCTGCTTGTCTCCCACTTGAATAACTACTACCGGGTACGTGATCCTTGCCTCTTTAGAAAGTTCCTGTGCACTAGAAACTTTGTTAGACATTTTGAATCCATTTCATTCATGAATTTTCCTAGAAGTCTCAATAGTGTACTAGAACAAATGGCTAATGAGGTTCTAGAGTGGCACATCAATCATCACATATAGTAAATAAACTACATCATGCATCATCATATAGTCATTCATACATATGTCATATACATCATATAGGCATAATCATAATCATAAAAGGAGAGTCATAAAACAAACTCATAAAAGCACATAAAATAGTGCATCCACATGCATATATATATCATGTCATAATGTTCAGTACAAAATGAGAAGCTCCATAAGTTTTCTCAGCTGATCATACATATAATACAAAAATTCCCATGCACCACTGCATCGGGGGTAGCATCACTACCTGCTAGTCAGAGTCATCCTCCTCATAATATGTATCCTCCTTAGTATCCTCATCGAAGTCCTCCTCCTCCTCCATAGGCACATCACCTTATGCCTCCACTCCGATATACTCAACAACGACTGTGATCCTCCTCATAAGAAATATCTTCTCTCAAGGATCCTTGTAGCACGTGGTGATCAAGTCATCGTCGAGGTACTGTCACCCATCTTCGGTGACCCCCTCTAGTAAGCACTCCACATCGAGTCGTAGTGAGTCTAGTGTAGCACTACAACACCTCCTATTCCCATGAGTAGGTGGATCTAGACCCTCCACCCTACCCCTGCATCTCTGATATCCTGTTGGACGGTGTGGCCCAATGTCTACACATGCACACAGTATGTCATCAGTATCTATCGCACACATAAAATGGCTACCACTAAGCTAGTAAACTATACATGAATACAACCACATAAAGCATCATGTATACGTACTGTTAGGTTCTCGGGCCTGTCTGGAGGTTAAGGCATCTTGGGATCTCCCTGGTATTCCATACCTCCATATAGATAGTCCTCTATAAGGACTAGCAGCTGTCTCCACTATATGAAGAGCTCTCACATGAAAAAATGGCCCACCAAGCCACCTCCCTCCCTGATCATGATCTCTCACCACATCTTCATGCGAAGCTCACAAGTTCCTCCCTCACACACCGTCAAATGTGGTCGTAGTGTAGGAATTTTCTCAAAAAATAATGAGCTCATGAATGAGGGGAAACTAAAATATCCTCCCACAGAACTAGCATGGTTTATCCCATGCTGAACCTGATTCAAGTACATATGGTCCCACCCAAAGCAGGTGCCACTCAGCATGTGCTCCACCGCCTGGAGCTTCACATTGGAGATCTTGTGAAGTCTCGACGATCCCAATATGTGTAGCACCATCTCTGTGATCGCTCAATTCTACAAAATATTGATGCCACACACTAGTATGTACAACAAGGGCACAGATGCGGAGGCATAGCAATGTCTATCGCAGATGTCGTCCAGTGACACCCCATGTGTGAACTTCGATGTACTGTCATTGATCACACCCAACATTGGGAGTCCAATCAGAAAGTATACATCGAGGAGCATGATCTCTATCCGCTCCCCTTGGATGATAAAGCACTTTGCCTCCCGATCCGAAAATCTCACCAGCTTGTCCAACAATAGTTTATTCTGAATGCATAAGTGGGATATGGAAAAAATTCCATAGACCACACTGAGCGATGAAACCCTACACCGTTGGGTCACCATGCACCTCCCCTCAGAGGTCCCTAATATCTCTCTCTTTCCATGGAACCTAAGGCATACTACACATACACATAGTCCCTATCAGGTTCAGTCATGCAGAAAAAATCATTCTGGGTTAATTCATGTCTGTTTAGTCCTTTTGTATGACCCAAGTTGCTAAAAAATAATGAACATGTGTGACTGGGTCACTCTTATCCTCTGAATAGGTGCGACCTGGGACACTCCTTTTCTTTCGAAAGGTGTGACCCAACCCTGAGAACCCTTTGGTCTTGGCGAAGGCCCCAGAGTGAGGAAAATCACAAAGCAATCCACTAAAAAGGATGGGTTTGATCATAGATCTTACTTGCAAGTCATGGGTCAGAAAACTATCGGTCCAATCGAAAGAAATCAATAGTTCTGTCTAGGGGTCCTCCAATCCAACTTAGCACTAACTCATTAAAATGACACATGTCATGTGGTCCCCCCTATTTATAGGCCTCCATTTGGTCTAGGTTTTCTTTCATGCACCATAGACTCATCCGGTGTCTTTTTTTCATGCCATTCGCACCACCGGGTTCTATTTTCCACCCTCTAGATTTTGATGAGACCCTCTTCCCGTGCTCTCCTGATGATTTTTAGGGCCATTTCCTGGAATTCGTCTCAATTTGAATGCCACCACACAAATTATCCCACCAACGTATTGACATTTTCACGATCCCTCCACTCCATCCATACTACACAGTTGGCCTTATTTTATCGCCATCCATCATCCCACAAGGAGGCCCCATCAGTGTTCCTCAGTTATTCCTATCATCCATGTTCACAGCATAACCTCTTTCCATATATCAAACACTTCCTCCTTTCTTGATTGACCATTACAAAGTTTCTGTTAAGCTATTTTGCGACTCCTAAAAGAATCAAAATATTGCCAAGCACGCTTGTTTAAGTATTTGAAAGGGCATCGATGTGGCCTTGTTTATACCCTTTTTCAGACTACATAGACTATTAAAAGAAAAGGACCACCCTAGCACCTTCCATCTAAGAACGTTTCCATTTGTATCCTTTTATGCTTTCTCGGGCATTGGGACCGTAACTCACGAAATAGCTCATTAAGGGTTTTCTTTAAGCTCTTTTCCAACCCTCTTATTAAGAAAAGATTTCAGAGAAAACTTGGTTTCGTTCATTCTCGTAAAAGTATTTAAATTATCGTCGATTCAGTATAGGTTTAACATTTTTCGACCTGATTGGACTACCAACGGTAAAGAAGTATCTCTTCCCCCAAAGGTTGGGAGAGCTCTCTTTTGTATACATTTATCCATTTTGGGGCTTAGAAGACTATTTATGAAAAAGATACCACACTGGATTCTTCCTCCTATTTTTAGACTCTCTAAAAATAAAAAAACCATCAAGTATTTACCTTCTTGGGCTCTCTAAAATTCGACAAGATCGTATCATATAGATCTTTTACTTCTATCCCTTCTTCGTTCTCCTTAAACTATGAATAAGGACCAAATAGTGTCTTTAGACGCCACCACATCTGATATCACATTATGGTAGCTTCCCCCCATTAGGTTTCCTTTGTTCAAACTATTATGTGATGAGTCTCCCTTAGATCCCATAGATATCACTAGTCCAGTTACCTCCCTTAGTATTTCCCATTGCAGTTATCTTCCCGGTATTACAGCTATGATCCCTCTCCCATGAGTCAATTTCATTTGCTTCTAGGTCAGCCCTGCCATCATACTCTGAACAAAGGAAGTTTAAGTCTCCCGTACTCCCTTTCCCCCATTCCCCCATCCAGTGTGTTAGTCCCCAGATTGTTCCACATATTTGGTTATCCCCCTCACTCTTCTAGTCAAGGAAGCATCATTTCCTTGATTAGCTATAGGTCTCCCTATGTCGACATTGGCACATCTATTCCAGAGGATAGACCCAGAGGTCCCTGTATCCTGGTTTCATCCACCTCATTGATGAGTTCCTTGGACCACTTGAAAGGATTCATTAGTTCCTTTCAAGTTGGTTGTGTCTCACATGCTCAACTTTAGCTACATCATCAACCGTTGAGATTCGTACAGGGTATTACTCATTTCATTATTTGGTCAAAGAGGTCGGTTGTCTCCTATCTCTAGCACATTGGTGAGTCTACCATGGGAACCATACAGTTTCATGTCCCTTGTCATTTTCGGGCTGCAATGGTGATAGTGTTTGGAATACCATCAGTGTCATGCTTCCATGTATCTCCAGTAATTCATGCTATATATATTGCACCTTAGAGATTATGACTCTCATTCATTGAGTCCAACTAGCTATGTACACTTCCAGATCCAGCAGAGCATCTGCTGTGATGATATTGCATTCCATGAGAATTCCATTGTTTTGATGTATCAGTTTTTCATATCAGCATTGCATTCAACTTCTCATTGAGGCCACGATTATGTATCACCATTTATCTATATATTGATCGACTCCTATATTTTGATCCTTGATCCCCATTATTTATTCTTTTGACATTGTTACGAGCATGGGTATGCCCACCTTGTCCATATACATGTCACACATTATATGTATCTCATCCATTTTTTAGAGCAAATAAAAAAAAATCCACCATAGTTCAAATGAGGAAGCTCCACTTCTCTGCGGTCCTCTCCAGTCTCTCCATTGTTGTCACCATGTTCCCATGATCCTATGATTGTCTATCAGCCATACGATGATCTCTTTCCCTCACATATCAGGGGGAAATATGTTAACACAAAAAAGTGTTCACCTAGATCTCCATGGTCTAAACCATAGTTATACATCATATTCCCACCATATTTCCTTCATTTTTTACCTTCACAATTGTATTTCTACTTAAAATGGTCCAAAACATCCTTATTCCTTCCCATTAATGAAGGAATGATGAGCATTTATTATGATTTATCCCCACTCTCCCAAAAAGGGTCAAAAACCCTAAAAAGGATAATGGGTCAAAAAACCCATAGATAAATACCATGGGTCATTACCTCGGGTAAAAAAACCCTAGGACCATACTGTAAATACATTGTGAAGGACATCCCCAAAACACTGTTTGGTCACTTTTTTCCATTTTCCCATCAGTCAGATCACATACTTTCTCTTCCATATTTTGCCATGCCATTTCCCACGGTGTATGTTGAGTTCACTCCATACCCATTTGGATCCATTCCCCCCATTTGACAACCAGTTGTGGAAGTGATTGGAGACCCAAACCGTGGAGCTGCAGAACCACTTCCAAGGAGGGCTATGGTGGCCCATTTTCAGAAAGGTTTTTTTGTTTATTATTTCTTGCATTAGTTAGTTTCTATATATATGTGAAAACCTGAAAAACATTTGTTGTTATTATCTCATTTATTTTGTTATTTTTGAACTCTTCCTTATTCTCTGGACGAGCTAAGGTTGGTGCATTTCCACGTATCCAGGGAGAAATCCCCACTACAAATCCATTGTTTTAGTGTACTTTTCATGCTCATTCTAGCGAGGAGTGGAACACTACAATTTTTTCTAACTCCTCCTTACTTCTATATCCT
>LPNX010352668.1:40000-50000 GCA_001517045.1 Pseudotsuga menziesii | reverse complement strand
TATTGAATGTCTTTGCAAATTTTGACAATTTTTTCTTTCTCACTCCTTCCATCCAATATTTTTCATAATGTTTCAGTCACATTCTTTCCGATGTGCATTGTATCAAATAGTTGAGAAATTTGTAGGTTCTCATAGTAGGGAAACCTACTGAATTGTTTACGATAACTTCGTATTCCTCATGGAATCCCATTAATTCCTTCATGATCACGACGGACATCATGAATCGTAGTTTATAAAGAAATTACCAAAATCAATGTCAATTACAGCAAACAACACACAATAAAAAAAATACATAACATTTCATATACAATTATTCTTATGTACCTTGACAATTTCTATTATATTGCAACTTACATAGATGAGGTGTCATTCTATGCAGTTTTATTGTAGTCTCTTGCTTCCCATTGAATATATTTTTTTCGGTAGTTCAATACTTGTGATTCTTAGAGAGGAATTTCATATACTCATCTAAAAGTTCCTTTCCTAGGACTTTTGAACGATGAGAACTAATCGTAGGACCATAAAATTGACATGCAAATTTTCCCTTTGTCTGAAGACCTACATAAAGAGATGGAATATCTATGTCAATTATAATTATATATAAAATGAATGGAATATTTAAAAAAACATGCGTGCATAGTATATTAACTAGTTCATAAAATTAAATGCAATTAAAGTGGAACTTATAATTACAAACCACAAAAATGGGTTAACCCTAGGGCATCATGTATTGTCCATACAAGCATTGCATGGAATTGAAATTTCATTTGTCATATTGGTCTATATACGTCATACATAGTGATTCCATTCCATAACTTTAGTAACTCGTCAATAAGAGGTTCGATATATACATTCATATCTTTAACCTGGTACTTACCTAATTGATTTGAACATATAAAATATATAATTATGAGTACCATTTATATATATAAACCATGCAGAAGAGAAAAATAAAAATATATATGACATTAGGAAACAAAATATGACAAATGAGATGCCACTACATTAAAAAACAAATTGTAGACACAATATACCTTGAGTAATCATTGACAACATTATATGCTCCCTCTTTATTGACAACCATGGAGGAATGTTATTGTTGATAACACAAATAGGCCATACTATGTTAACTGATCTCATCTCTGCAAATGGATTGACACCATCTGCTTCCAAATAAATCCTAAGATTGCGAGGTTCTTCTTTAAAGTGAGGCCATTTTTCCTCCATATATCTAAATTTAGAACCATTTGCAGGCATTCAAATAATGTCTTCTTGAATTTTGTTCCTTGCATGGAAATCCATAAATTGCACTATGTTTTTGCACCTGAACGGTCATTACAAACATGGAATAATGGGAGTATAATGAAGAATGTTATGAGGCACCTTTTTTGTTACTTGATTTGTTCAATATCTACTGATATGACATTCCAAACATTCTATTGCAAATTCATGTTGATTATAATACATAACATAGTCATCGGAGCATACATGAATTTATTCATACTTCATTCCAATTTATTTCATGCTGGCAGATAAATCTCGATATGTGCGAGGTAAAATATTTGACAATGGTAACACAAATTCACCTATCGAGCTACAACAAATAAAAATAAAAATCTAGTTAATATAATATATAAGTAATATTAATGAAACACATTTCATCCGTATTAATTTGACTTATGAATTAAAAATAAAATTATTAGAGGAACAAAGATAACCTTTATCATGATCATATATATATGATGAAATATTTTACATACCTTAACACCCATGTGGCTGATATGCCATTGAAAGACCATTCATAACCTTAAAGTTTATTATCAACAATATAGTAGAGAAAATATTTGTGTTGGATCCTTCATAAAGGGGTTTGTATTCCTTCTCAAGAAGAGGTAAAGCATGAACATCATTAAATTCATCAATATTTTCATGATAATCATCATCATCATCATCATCATCCATTCTAACATTAAATGAATCATGGATCAATGTATTTGTACCATCATCTTCAACTATGTTATCAGTATGATCATCTTCTTCAATATAATGATTAACTTGTTCTCCATTATTCATAGATCCATTTTCCTCTGGTACTTGTTCTAATAGCACTTCCTCTGGATGATATGTCGTAGGATCTATTTACTTTATAATTACATGAAAAAATCAATAGATTTAAGTTAATATAAGAAATATTAAAATAATACATACATATACCAAAGCAATCAATCATATAAAAAACATTTATATAATGCAAAAATTACAATTGGATGATATTCATTCCCCCCTCAGCGTGTCCATTTTCTCTACAATGTTTTTGGGTTGTTGTGATCTTTACTATTATCCTCTTAAATCCCATGCATTGACTACATGGAAAATAACATTTCCCATCACCATTTATTTTAATTCCATCCCACAATCTAGCAAGCAATTACCGATCTTGTTCATTTGAATCAAGAATATTGGTATTTGACGTTTTCTCACAAAGATCTTGAATGAAGACTATCGATCTTAAAAAATCAAGCTCCACATATCACTATTTCTACAAACCGTCTGTCGAAGAATAAAATAATTTTTGTAATCTGTCGCTTCTATAGAAAGCATGTTAGAATGTTTATGTAATTTAGACATTTTCAAATTAGGTATTCATCGGATTTTCGACGACATGAGCCTATTTACCGTTATAAAAATGTGTTGGATATCAAGCAATTTATGTGAGGTACGTCTAAAATCCAACTTGTAGTTCTATATTTTTCGGATATGTGAGGGATGTCAAAAATATGACAAGAACGTCTTTGTCAGATATGTTAGGGACGTCGAAAATATGACATGTCGTTCAATAAATTTTAAAATTTTTAATCAAATTACATAATTTGAAGGTGATATCTGATGACACAATATTTTTCATCGAATGTTGTCGAATTTTCTCGTCGGATTTTGGGTTCAAAATTTCTAGTGTAAGAATGGATGGTGAATAATTTGAGGATATTGTGAACTTTATGACCATAGGTGTTTCCCCAAAAGGATATTTGACTCGACAGAGGAAGTTGTTAATTGTTANGTTGACCAATATCCTATCACGTTAGTTCATATTGTGGGTTTTAAAATTATCAAAAATTGAACCAATATATTGCAGGTATTGGGGGGATGAGGGGTTTAATGGGTAGGGTGGTTTATAAGGATTGAGGTATAAAAAGGGGTGGGGAGGAGGTTTTAAGTATTGGGAGGGGGTTTCAACAAAAAGTGTTTGAGTCAATATCTCTCAAAATTAAGGGTATTCTTTAATATCCAACGATCGCATGTGCTATGTGAGATTTTCACTAAGTGAAGTCCCCACGTTAATTCTATCGATTATCAACTGATACTTGGTCAATTGTACAAGCTATGAGGATATGAGATCCTACGGTGATTTGTTTTGGACCATGAGAGGCCACTAATATTTGCTTAAGCCCACGATGGTGGTGCAGGAGGCCACTATGCAGGGAAATATACTACACAAAATATACTAAGGTTTGTTTTGTAGTGACCTACCTTGCATATGGATGCAAAGGATTATTATAAGGCCTATGATGTATGCCAGAGTAATGGGAAACCATCAAGGATGGATGAATTCCCTTGGCTCCACAGGTGACATTGCTTGCCTTCGATAAATGGGTTGTTGACTTCGTGGGTCCCATTAACAAAGCACATAAAAGCAGTATAACAAGGTATATTATCACTAAATTTGACTATTTAACTAGATGGGATGAGGCTACACTTGTTAAATATTGTAGTTTTGTGACTATTGTGAAGTTCTTATTTCAAGATGTAGTTAGAAGACTTGGATTCCCTCAAGTTATATTAAATGATTAGGGAACACACTTTTTCAATAAGACTATTGAGGTACTCATAAAATAATTTCATGTTTATCATCGAAATAGAACCCCATATCAACAAACAAATGGGACTATCGAAGCATTCAACAAAATTTTGGAGCATGTTTTGACAATAAATTGTAATGTGATCTGCGATGACTAAGATTTGGAAGTCCCTGCATTCTTATGGACCTACAGAACAACCTTCAAGAAGTTAACAAATTAGACACCCTTTAGAATGTTATACAAACAAGAAGTTGTTATGCCTATGGAGTATATTATGGCCAGTCTAAAAATTTTGACTTTCACCAATATGTTTGATACTAGTGCTATCGAAGAGTGATTGTCACAATTTCTCCAGCTCGAATAAGATCAATTCATCACATGATTTCAACAACAAATTCAAAAATAAAGAGAGAAGGAAATGAATTATATCCATATCACAAAGAATAAGTTCTAATGCATGGACTTAGTTCTTCTCCATGACAATAAGTTTTTCAAACACCTTGGTAAGCTACATATGCATTGATTAGGTCCTTATGTTATCAACTATGTCACCTAAGGAGGCACAATACAATTGTAGAAGCTAAATGGTGGGCCTATAAAAGAGTTTTTTAATGGGATTTGGATAAAACCTTATAGGGATAGGCATGCATTCCTCTGTTGAAGTTGTAAATTCCTATGAAGTCAAAAAAAGGGAAACCCCACTTTTTCTTGTGTCGAATATTTGTACATATGTCGAAGTATTTTTGTTATGTAATAATAAGTTTAGGTAGTATCCCACATGTTTATATAGAATTATACCACTACACATTCAAATTTTCCACCACATCGAGGTTGCAGTCAATGCACATTAATTATTTCTTTTAAGGAAAAAGTAGTAGAAACATTGATTGGATCCTTCCATCAATTCCTGAAAAAGCTCAAGTGTGTGAAACAATTGACCTCCACTTCCATAATCATTACAGGGATATGATCATATTCATTGAAAATTGGGATTGAAAAGAAAGGTGCATGTGGAAATAAATTTAAAATCATGCTACTACCCCATCTGAACCTCATTGTGTCAAGACGCTGAAGAGTGTTGAGAAAGGCAGAGTTCTACTAGTATATTGACATAGAGTTTAGCATAGCAAATGGAAACAATGAAAACCAATATTTCAATCAAAATTGAGGTACATGGATCTACTATAGTGGTGGAAATGCATAAATTTGTTCCAATTGTTGAAGAACAATCAGATGTTTTATCATCACGTGTTCCAACAAATATGCCAAGGAGAAAATGAAATCCATACTTTCAAATCAATCCAAAGGAATGAATGAAAGGATGACATGATACTGAGGCCTCTGTATTTGGGTCTATGATGATGACCCTAGGAATATACCTCTGCAAAAGATGGAACCCTTAGTTTGAATCACTAGGAATGCTAAATACCCACTGGTAACACCCCCCATCCTGAAGAGTGTTCATGTGTAAGGGGATATACTTGATAATATTAAAAAATTATCCTATGTGGATCAGGACTTGGCGAAGTACCTAGAGTTCCACATAAAGAACTACATGAAAACATTTTGTTTGGGACTTGGTGCACCATTATAGCTTGAGCCTATGGAATTGGATTTAGGGTTACAAAGATAAGGAACTTTGTCGTTGATGTAACTACCACACTTTGGGCATACTACAGAAGCCAGTGCATGTGTCAAATAGTTGTTGATATGTTTCCATGGTGTTTTTATATGGATGGATAAGAAAATATCCAATGATTTTGAGTTGATTTCTCAGATTATGGGGTTTCCAAGGGCTTGGGTGGACCCTTATCAGGTATTTTTCATGAAGGAAAAATATAGAGACCTAGATACCTGGATAAAGGAGAAATACAACCCATATGAGAATAAGAGAGGGTTCAACATTTAATCCATTAAGGACCAAGTCGTTTGCTTCATAGAAAACCCATTAGTGATCAAGGCATTGAGGAAGATACAACCAAACCAAGTAATCACATCAATCCTAGCAACAACTGAGTAGTGTTCCATGCACATGCATATGAATTTTGCCACCTTTCTACTAAATGAATTCCTCAATGACGTTATTGGCACCCAAGAGAAAGGTAATAACTTTGCATATTCCTTCTTGCTAATTTTAATTTCATTTGTTGCATGGAAAGAGACACCAAATTAACACGGTATGGAACATCCTAGCCCTTGTTTGGGGGAAAGATATATTAATTTGTTGTTTACTTAGAACATGAGAAAGAAGTAAGACAATGATATTGAATTTTATATGCATTTGGAGGCCTTGTAACATAATATCATTAAAATTCCATGCATAGAATCCCAAACCATAGCACAACATAGGAAATTATGATATTGAAGGATGAGCCTCACCACATGTATGTCCAAATGAGGTAGGACCCACATGGGCAGTGGCTTACAACTACATATAGGATCACAAAAGAATAAGTGGACACCATTGTCTAGGAATGGTTGGTAGAGTGGAAAGTTCTTGTCAGAGATGAGAAAATATCAACAAATTTATCTCAGAAAGATTAGCAATAGGAGGGTACATCTTACCAACATCGGAGTGGCCACCAAAATCAAAATACTTAGCAACAAGAAATGGGAGAATATAACCCATCTAGGGAGCATGATGATGACTAGGAGTTAGGTACAACACCCATAAATATAAGAATGGGAGAAAAGCACAAGGATATGGATCACAACAGAAAGGGAAAAAGAATAAAAAGGAAAACAGGGACACTCTAGTAACCACATTAAGGGATGGTGATGTTAACGTCATGTTTGATAGGATGGTTGATGTTGTGGAGGAAAATATGAAGTTTGTAGAGATGAATACTATTGAGCTATTTGCAAGTGTAAATGAACTGCTCGATACATTATGTAAAGATATGAAATCACTCAAGATATCGCCAGCTCAACAAGGATTTGTCCAACAAGAGAAGATGAGACAATTGGAGGCCATCTAAGTTCAACCAAGAACATAAGTTGCATCGTCATCTGTGACTGATAGGATAGTTCAGTTGCTTCCAAAGGCATTAAAATTTGAAGATGCAATAAAGTTGAATGAGCAATATCATAAGTTGGTCTTCATTGATCTCAATTTTTCAACCTTTCCCATTTTCATGTTACATAACATTCAGTAGAAAATACCTGGAGAAATTAAAGTCTGGGAGTAGTCAATATTCGATTTGATGATGAAGTATAGGGCTCAAACCATTTCCCTTGAGGACCGTTCAATGAAACTTCAAATAGATAAAGATTAGATGATATGAGATAATAAAAAAATTACATGATTCTATCGAAGATGTTTATTGCGATGTGCCAAAAGAAGAGCTAGTTGAGGGAATGGATCCTAAGGAAAAAATATTGTGACTGACTAGGGGCATAATGGGATTCAAGAAAAAGGATGGAATGCTAGAAGCAAAGTTAGTCCCTAATAAACCCCCTGAAGTTAAAAATAAATAATGAACAACATGCAAGGGGCTCTCCAAAGTATTAGAGATGCTAACACCTATTTTCTGAAGCTTTATGAAGAAATGTTGCAGAATTAGACTTCATTACTCAAGGATGTAGTACTATAGGATATTACTGCTAAGTTGGGAACAACACATGATAACTTGGTAAAGTTAAGGGGTACTTTAAGGACATTGTCACTTGTGGAAACACTTTCAAAAGATGTTGAAAATAATACATTTCATGCATAAGTTAACTGACTGAGACTTGAGTAGCAGGCGAAAACATATTTGGTAGATGAGCTACAAGGGAAAGATGAAAGAGTCTTTGATATCATTCGCACAATACATGCAAAGGTTCAGAACATCATATCACTGGCTGTGGACATGATTTTTGATGTAATTGTTACTTCAGAAGATATATTGATGTATATTATCATTGTATGTTGTTGCACCCCCATTGGGGATGTGTGTACCCCCTAGCGGGATGTATTAATTGTGTCTAGACCTTGAGGTAAAACCTATGTTGTAAGTAGGGGAAATAGTCCTAAGTGTAACATCATATAATGTGTGTTTGGATCCTATGTAGGAGAAGTCGGCCCTGTTAGAGAAGACATGTGGGCCCCAAATTTGGTCAATGACTTAGAAGGGTATAAATAGGGAGGCGCTCTCCCTCATTTATAGACACCTCACACTCTCAAGTTCGCATAAGAGAGAGAGAGAGAGAGAGAGAGAGAGAGAGAGAGAGAGAGAAAAGGGAGGAGAGATGGATAGTTGTTGAATACTTCTTATAACTGCTTTTGATCATCTTACTATTCTGAGGAATTTTATGGGGGGTTTCTCTTTTATGGTTTCCACAGTGAAAATATTTGTGTCTCATGTATCTTTTATATCTTATGCATCTTTCTATACTTGTTATTCTTTTAGATAAATATCCTAGATAAACTAATCAGATCTAAAGAAAAACTAACATGGTTTTAGACATTCTTTGATTCAAATAAGGCACTGTGTAGCTGCGGAAACTACGGCTTCCTAGTTCAAGGTGTTCTCTCCATAGATCATCAAGAAAAGAGGGCTAGGCTAACTTTCCTTAGTAGGGTACATCTTTTGGTGGAGACACTTTATAAATTGGAGAAGTTTCATTTTTGACCCTGTCATTGGTTATGACGATGATGATGCTAAAGATGATGATGATGGTGATGACAATGATGATGATGATGATGATGATGAATATGATGATGATGATGATGATGATGATGGTGATGAATATGTTGATAACGATGATTATGATGAAGATGATGATGGTGATGGTGATGACAATGATGATGACGATGACGATGACGACGATGATGATGAAGATTATGATGATGATGACGATGATGACAATGATGATCATGATGACAATGATGATCACAAGGATGGAGATGATGATGATTATGATGAAGACAAAGATGATGATGAAGAAGAAGATAAATATGATGATGATGATGGCGATGATGATGATGATGCTGACAACAACGATGATGATGATGACGATGATGATGACGGCGATGATGATGATAATGACGATGATGATGATGATGATGATGATGACTACTACGATCACGATGACGATTAGGATGATGATGATCATGATGATGTTGATGAAGATGATTATGATGATGGTGATGATGATGATTATGATAATGATGATGATGATGATGAAGATGATGATGATGGTGGCGATTGTTAGTCCTAGATTTTTCATCTATTCTATTTACCTATCATTCAATTTGAATAATTTCCATTCCTTTTATTTTTTTTATGCTTTTTATTATTGTAAATTTTCATTTTTGATTTATTTCTTTGTATTTTGAAATCATATAGTTTTAGATTCAGCTCTCAGTTTGATAAATGAGTGATTGTGGTTATAATCAAAGCAAACAGTGGTTAATTCAGTTTTTAAATGATTCATTGGATGTTTTGTATGATATAATGAATTTTGGCAGTGCATTTTATTATTTCCATATACATGCACACTGCCAGATTGCCAAGTTTAGGTCTTGCGTAGGTTCAACGCTCCATCTAGAAAATTAGTCATAAAAATGGATTGTTCGTGATTCTAGGGTTATGTAGTTTTCTTAACCATACCAAGGATGGACTAATATATTAGAATTGGGTGTTGGGTTGGTAGTAATAGAGTTTACCATATTTTCTAGTGGGATATTTCCACTACTAAAAGTTCCCAAACACATAGGTGTCAAGTCAATTTTCAATGGAGAGTATCCATGCCAAATGATAAAGTTTCCAATGCCGAACAACTCATGCTCTATACAACCCAGTGACAAGAAATGTTATTTCGTATCTATGTATTGCAATTATTGATCTGAGTTAAATATCGCATCGAAGTGTTAAGTGACACATAGAGAGCCATGGGTCAAGATCTATGTACAATAATCATAAAACAAAACACCTGCATTGATGAAAACATTAGTTGAATCGTGGCTATCAGTTTTCAAAAAATATGTCATAAAATAGTTCAAACATTTCAAAAGTGTGCTTATAATGTTGTAGAACTGGAATGAGGACTAGTATTTTCTTCCACAATGGTGATATTTCAAAACTTGGCCCTGCAGAGAAGTTTCTTCAAAGCAATAGTGGAAATCCCTTTTTCCTTCAAACTTTTTGATGCAATGTTGT
>LPNX010352668.1:0-35000 GCA_001517045.1 Pseudotsuga menziesii | reverse complement strand
TATTTTCCATAATGTTTCAGTCACATTCTTTCTGATATGCATTGTATCAAACAAATGAGCAATTTGTAGGTTCTCATAGTAGGGAAACCTAATGAATTGTTTAAGATAACTTTTCATTCCTCATGGAATCCCATTAATTCCTTCATGATCACGATGTCCATCATGAAAAAAAAGTTTATAAAGAAATTACAGAATTCAATGTAAATTACAGTAAACAACACACAATAAAAAAATACATAAAATTTCATATACGATGATTCATATGTACCTTGATGATTTCTATTATATTGCAACTTCCATAGTTGAGGTGTCATTCTTGATGGTTTTATTGCAGTCTCTTGCTTCCCATTGAATAGATTTTTTTTGGTAGTTCGATGCTTGTGATTCTTAGAGAGGAAGTTCCTATACTCATCAAACCCCTCCTTTCCTAAGATTTTTGAACAATGATATTTGATCTTAGGACCTGTTAAGGCCTGGAAAATTGCAGGTAACAACAGTTAGGGATTCTCCCCAGTAAACATTCCCAACTAGCCCGTTATTGTTTGGTATGGGGAATCCATCTGATTTATGGTCCAGCTACCGTAATTCAAGTAACAAATTAAAGGTTTTACAAGTTACAGCCCGGCCCACCATGTATATTTTTAGTTTTTTGAGTTTAAGTATGATGTGCAAGTGCCTATCTAAAAATGCAGATTGATAGAGATAACGAGGAGTGTCACAATGTGATGCACAGGTTCTTACCTCTCATCTTAACTCTCTCGCATCTAAATCACACTCAACAAGAAAATAAAACTAACTATCTAACCTATCCGTAGGGAGAAAAATTATTAGTTATCAATGAGTAATGTATTTCTATGCATGCATTAAGAAAAATCATAGATAGTTGTTACTTATTTCAGAACACATGAACATTAATAGATATATGAACAACAAGATAGCTTATTGTTTATGAGAACCTTCATTACTCATAGGGGGAATTTCACAGAATAGACTAGAGTGCATTCATAACATGAACATAGGTTCAAAGAGTTAGAACAATCTCACAGTTAATGGACATAAGCTGAAAATGAAATAGTTCACATTCAGCTGATCCATAGCAAAGCATTTGAAACATTCCACTAAGCTTTCTCCAGCAGGAAACTTGTAATTCTTTATTGCAAAAGTAAATAGTTCTTCTTACAAGATACCCTCACAAATCTATCTGGGAAAATTTCCCCTTCTCTATCTAAGCTCTCATGTATTTATACAAAAAAGCAAAACCTTTGGGCTGCCCCCAAATGACTTTTGGGCTTCCCTAACGTTTCAATCCCAAAAAAAATTCTTGTAGCGAGTGCTCATAATTTTATACAATATAATACATTTAAAACAAAAAATAATAGAACACGTCATGAAGATGGGCCCACTTGGTCATTAATGAACTTTTCACATGCCTCGGCCTCTACCACTATTGATTCTACTCAATAATCCGTTGGTCTTTTTTAGATCCTGTTGATCTTAGACCCTCACTTTCTTCTTCTCTTTTATTTATCTCTGCTTCTTCCTTTTTCTTTATCCAACTTTCTTCTGCTTTGTCTTTTAGATATGTCTTCTTTGTGGAAGCAATCAACCTATCATAAACATAACAAAAAACTGTATCAGTCTATTTTCCTCCTCCATATGCATTCTGTAAAATAAATTATACACAGTATTAATGCATGAAAGGAAAGCAAGATAAGGAAAAGAAAATCCTACAAGTTGGGTATGAAAATCCTCTAAGTCTGTTTGCACTTAAAAATACAACCCTAATAGAAAAACTCATCATTAATCCAGACTGCATTCAAGATAATCTGACTTTTAAATAAAACATGAACCACCCTATCAATAAGACTAATCATCAAATGTGAGATCTTGTACTGTGTTCTCATCGTGAAATCCCCAAATCGATCAAAAATAAAAAACCTCCATCGCCCATGAAATAGGGTAAAAGCACACCAAATCGGCGGGAAAACCCTATCGACAAGAAAAACACTATTGGCGAACGAAATCACTAGATGTCGGGTGGATAGTGCACTAGACAGCCGCAACAGCGGGCCACAAACTGACTAAGGACCCCGCAAAAAAATAAAACATCGATGAAATAAAGCACTAAACGTCATCGTAGCAGAAATTGAAACCACTATTCAATAAACACATCGGCATCGATGAGAGGAAGGACTGTATGTCGGACAGTTAGTTCACTAAGCAGTTGCAACGGTGGAAGACATACAGACTAAGGGTTCTGCAGTCAAATGAAAACTGCCGGTGTCGAAAACTCTAAGCACTATGCATCGACGATTTAAACTTCAACACTTCTACTGTGTCGGAACTCCTGAACACTAAAAATTGTTGATAGTTAAGCATCAGAGATCGAAACCACTAATACATCGGTAGGATAGTTCACTAGACATCCACAATGATGGATAACAAACTGACTGTAGGTTCCGCGGATCACAAAAATATCAACGATCGAAACAACTAACAACTAACTCATCCAAACCTCAAGACACAAAATAATCCGCAGTGTCGACGAGACAAACAATAAGGCCTCCGAAACAGCAGCGTCGTAGAAGACTAAAAATTCGACCGCTTTTCGAAAACATTTCAATAGCGAAAACAAAATCATCGAAAAGCAAATGGTTTGAGCAATAAAACCACAGAATTGGCGAGAATAAGAACTATCCGTCATCATGTTCTCTATTTGCACTCCAAAATGGCAATGATATAAAATACTAATGCCCCGATTTATTGTTCAATCGACTTCCGACGGCGATAAAGGAAATCATCTACAAATCAAAACTTTAAGTTCCATAGTCAAAAGCATTAGCTAGACAAAAGGCAGCTTTAGATCATTCAACCTCCGAAATGAAGGAAAACAGTTGACCTCAATTCAACCTCAAAAAATCCAAATTTGTAGCAGAGGAAAAACAGAGTTCAGGAATCCAAACAATCCCAGGAAAGATAAAATCAAAAGGAGGGTCCAAAATTTTAAAAAATTGGGAAAAAAGTTGCAGCTGCAACAATTGGCGACTACCTGGTGAACACAGATCTCTGGATAACTTATTCTTTGAGCAACAGACTTTTTTGACAATAAATACCAAGATGCTGAATTTTTCTAGATGTCTGGATTTCACAAATGACAGATGTATGTACTTTAATCATTGATGATATTCCAATTTAGGGATAATGGGAACCAAGCTTTAAAAGTCTAGATAACTATTTTGAGGCCAGGAATATGAATTTCATTTTTTACCCTCTGTCTTCGAGTAGCTCCTAGCTTGGACACCACAAGATTGTAACATATGGTAAATAGAAATATTTGTTTGTTCCTCATTCCCATGCCATTTTGCACTTTTGTGCTTTTGTACTTTTTTTTCCTTTCTGAGTCCTCCTGCATGCCTTCTTTCTGAATTTTTATTCAGTCTCCTCTATCCATAGTGTCCTTTTGTGTGAGAGATGTATTTAATTTTCAGCTCACGGACGGAGAAGAAATTTGGTAATCTTGTACTAGTATGGTTTAGTACTTTGTTTTGATACATATTGATTTATTAGGAGTTTTTTACTCTTATTTTCCATTTTTGGCTTTCAATTCTTGGCATGGGATCATTTATATATAATATACTGTTTACCACGCTTCCTCTCCATGGGTCTTTTGTTGTCACCCCCTTAGACATTTTAAATGTGAGATGGATGGAGCCTCGAAATAGTATTCCAGACCTTTTGATCCTAAGTTATTGTACAAGGATTAAGTAGGACTTCAACGTGTTCATATCCATTTAGGAAAACTGTTAACCTAGAAGGAGTTCTTTCAAGTAAATCAATAGTACATAGTCTCATAATCAAGGATTTTAGTTAATCCAGAATTCTAATGAACTCCATGCAACCAAAAGTTTGCTTCTTTATTAAAATCAATCAAACCCTAACTAAAATAAACAAAAATAAGAAAATAAAAACAAAACAAAGCAATTAGTTTATTTATGTACAGGACAACCAAGAAATAAAAATCAAGAAAAATAAAATTTGAGAACTAAACCATTAACTGGTAAGTTCTCCTCCCACCCCTATAAATTTTGCAACTTATGAGTTGAGGGGCTAGGATTGGATGCAAATTAAAAAGATCCTACCCATTATCTAGTTCTACTAAACTTGAATTAAAAACTACATCAGAAACTAAATCTACTATTTTACAGTCAATCTCATCAGCCAGTGAAAATCGAAGGAGATTGGGCTAGGTGTCAGGTGAACTGGTGGCTTCTTCAGCTTTGTAATTTCCCAGTTCTGTCTCAATGAAATAATTTCCCAACACATAATTCACTGGTTCATTTTTTCCCTCCAACTGAGTAACATTGTGCTTCATTTGAGGTTCTCTTAATATTTTTATCTGATTGGGACTTCCCTTATGAGGTAACCACAGATGTGACAAATCTAATGCGAAGTATCCATTTAGCCTTGCCGACCAGTCTCAACTCAAAAAAAGTCCATATGAATCTGGAATGTCTGCAACTATAATATCAATGTATTGACATACCTTCTCATTTGAAAATAAGTGAATTAGGACATCTTCCATTTCCTCGACTACTTTCACAATTGTCCTTTCTAATTGAATAACCTACCAAGTGGATGGTTTAGGCTATCCATTAATTCTCTTACAGATTGAAAGTGGCATAACATTGATTGATGCCCCTAAGTTTACTAAACAGTTGTGCACATTATAGTTGAAAATATCAAAACTTAGGAGAAATGGTGGGGTTTTAAACTTAGACTTACCACCTCCCACACTTGCTTCACCAATTTCTTCTACGGGTTGGTTATTAGTGGGAAGCTCTTCTTCTGGTACTTCAAGTGCTTTTAACAATTTTTCTTTCTGCTGAGGCACATTACACATTTCAAATAGTGAGATATTTGCCTTAGCTTTTTTAATATCTTCCACAATATCATACCCCATCTATGTTCTTTGAGATTCTTTTTTACATTATCAATATTCTCTTCAAAAGGATTAAACAAGCATGTTAGTTTTCTTTGGATCTTGACTTGTAATGGTAAATTCAGGTATTTTATTAGCTGCGGTGTTCTTCTATACTTTCTTCATATTTTCTTGAAGTCTCTTAATTTTCGGAAGTATTGACTTGTCTTCTTTTACCAAACCCTAACTTCTTGTTGTCACATTGGTTTCTGATATCTCCTCTTGTTTAAGAGAACTTTCTTCCAACGTATCAAACATTGAGACACGATCCCATAAAACTAAAGCATCTTCCTCTTGCTTTCTTGTGGATTGATTATTTTTTTCTTCCTCCTCATCAGTTTCTGTTAGTTTGGAGTCCAATAACTGATTCATTTCCAATGTCATAGAATTTATCCATTGCGGGCAATTCTTCTCAGAATGAGGTTGTTGATGAAAGGTGCAAAAATTATCCATACCTACCTCAGTTAAATTAATTTATGTAGGACTGTGTGGAGGAGGTTTAAGTTGATTGTTGTCCTCCCTCCTTTTATAGTAAGGCTTATAATATTTCTGAGCTTCCTTTTCTTTTTCCAAATATTTTACTCTATTGGATGGATTCTACATCATCTTCACCATCCCTTCAAAATCCTGTGATCACTCATCCTTAGGCTTAGTCAGTAATAAAGGTTTCTTACCAAAATATTTTTATTCCGACTGCATAGAATAATTTTCGATGCTCTCCATCTCAGCCTCTACCCTCTTAGCTTCTTCATAGGTTTCCGATAATGTGGGTTTGAATGATATCTTAGCAAACATGGCCAAGTCAGGCCCTAGAGCTGAAGTATAGTATTCAATCAGAACTTTATCATATAGTTTATCAGCTGCAAAAATTTTGTTTAGATAAATAGTAAATCTTTGAGTGAAATTATGCACTTTTTCCTTCCTTTCTTTCTTTAAAGCGCATAACCCTTTCATTAAAGATGCATGAGTTTTTTGAACTGCATATTTACTTCTAAATATTCTCTCAAATGTGTCCTAGTCTATGATTGAATTTGCAGGAAGAGAAAAATACCATGAGGTTGCTGCTCCTTTCAGGGTGTGTGGAAACAATCTACAGACCACATCTTCATTCTCCCGAGCTCGTATTCCTTCTATAGCCAAGTAAAAACTTTGCAAATGATCATCTACCATAATTTTTTCACTTGGGTAAAACTTAGGTAACATTTTCTCAAAATCTTGCGGCAAATCATACAAGGGAGTTGCCAAGTTCAAAGGTGACCTAGCCTTCCAAGCAGGTGGTGGATTTGGTTGGTTTGCATTTACATGAGCCATGATTCTGGGTGGAGAATGAGGTGGTGAGTGAACAGTGGTATGAATAGGTGAACAGTAAAGTGTATCTAGGCCCAACTGATTCAAAGGTTGATCAGCTTCCTGTAGGGCTACTTCCACCAGTTCTTCAAGGTCCTATACCAACACTGAATCTTCTAACTAAGGGCGATATTTCTTCTGATATTCTCTTCTGGGTAAGATAGGAATAATTGGTAATCCTATGATCTTCTTCGTATATGCCCTAGTAAATCTTCTCAGATCATCAACTACTTCGTTATCTACAGAATACAGATGCTCTTTACCCTTCTCTTCAAGAGTTGGATGGTGAAAGAAACTGCTTTCAGAACTGTCACCGGTGGAATAATTTCAAGGAAATGAGTTTCTTCATCCAGCCATGCACTATTGGCCCTCCTTCTAGCACCAAAAACTATTGAGTCCTGGAAAATCACAGGTAACAACAGTTAGGGATTCTCCCCAGTAAACGTTCCCAAATAGCCCATTATTATTTGGTATAGGGAATCCGTCTGGTTTACGGTTTGGATACCATGGGTCAAGTAACAAATTAAAGGTTTTACCGGTTACGGCCCGGCCCACCGTGTATATTTTTAGTTTTTTGAGTTTAACTATGATGTGCAAGTGCCTATCTAAAAATCCAGATTGATAGAGATAACGAGGAGTGTCACAATGTGATGTGTAGGTTCTTACCTCTCGTCTTAACTCTCTCGCATCTAAATCACACACAACAAGAAACTAAAACTAACTATCTAACCTATCCCTAGGGAGTAAAATTATCAGTTATCAATGAGTAATGTATTTATGCGCATGCATTGAGAAAAATCACAGATAGTTGTTACTTATTTCAGAACACATGAACATTAATAGATATATGAACAACAAGATAGCTTATTGTTTATGAGAACCTTCATTACTCACAGTGGAAATTTCACAGAAAAGACTAGAGTGCATTCATAACATGAACGTAGGTTCAAAGAGTTAGGAATATCTCACAGTTAATGTACATAAGATAAAAACAAAATAGTTCACATTCAACTGATCCATAGCAAAGCATTTAAAACATTCCACCAATCTTTCTCCAGCAGGAAACTTGTAATTCTTTATTGCGAAAGGAAATAGTTCTTCTTACAACATACACTCACAAATCTATCTAGGAAAAAGTCCCCTTCTCTATCTAAGCTCTCATGTATTTATACAAAAAAGCAAAACCTTTGGGCTACACCCAAATGACTTTTGGGCTTCCCTAACATTTCAATCCCAAATTTTTTTCTTGTAGTGAGTGCTCATAATTTTATACAATATAATACATTTAAAACAAAAAATAATAGAACACGTCATGAAGAGGGGCCCGTTTGGTCATTAATGAACTTTTCCCATGCCTGGGCCTCTTCTGCTATAGATTCTACACAATAATCCATTGGTCCTTTTTAGATCCTGTTGATCTTAGACCCTCACTTTATTCTTCTCTTTTCTTCATCTCTACTTCTTCCTTTTTCTTTAGCCAACTCTCTTCTTCTTTGTATTTTATATATGTCTTCTTTGTGGCAGCAATCACCCTATCATAAACATAACAAAAAACTGTATAAGTCTATTTTCCTCCTCCATATGCATTCTGTAAAATAAAGTATACACAATATTAATGCATGAAAGGAAAGCAAGATAAGGCAAAGAAAATCCTGCAAGCTGGGTCTAAAATTCCTCCAAGTCTGTCTGCACTTAAGAACACATCCCTAATAGAAAAACTCATCATTAAGCTAGACTCCATTCAAGATCATCTAGCTTTTCAATAAAAAATGAACCACCCTATCAATAAGACTAATCATCAAATGTGAGACCCTATACTGTTTACTCATCGCGAAATCCCCAAATCGCTAAAAAATCAAAAACCTCCGTCGCCCATGAAATAGGGTAAAAGCACACCAAATTGGTAGGAAAACCCTATCGGTAGGAAAAAACACTATCAGCAGACGAAATCACTAGATGTCGGGTGGATAGTGCACTAGACAGCGACAACGGTGAGCCACAAACAGACTAAGGACCCCACGACAAAATAAAACATCGGTGAAATAAAGCACTAAACACCGCCGTACCAAAAATCGGAACCATTATTCAATAAACACATCGGCATCAGCAAGAGGAAGGACTATATATCAGACGGTTAGTTCACTAAGCAGCCACAATGGCAGAAGACATACAAACTAAGGGTTTCATGGTCAAATAAAAATTGTCGGCATCAGAAAATCTGAGCACTATGCATCGACAATTTAAACTTCAACACTTCCGCAGTGTCGACACTCCTGAACACTAAAAACCTCTGATAGTTAAGCATTAGATATCGGAACCACTAATACATTGGTAGGATAGTTCACTAGATAGTCGCAATGGTGGATAACAAACTGACTGTGGGTTCCGCGGATCACAAAACCGTCAGCGATCGAAACAACTAACAACTAACTCATCGGAACCTCGAGAGACAAAATACTCCGTAGTGTCAGTGAGAAAAAAAACAAGGTCTCCGAAACAGCAGCGTCATAGAAGACTAAAACTCCAACCTCTTGTCGAAAACATTCCGATAGCGAAAACAAATTCATCAAAAAGTAAATGGTTTGAGCAATAAAACCATGAAATTGGCAAGAATAAGAACTATTCATCGGCACGTTCTCTATTTGCACTCTAAAATGGTGGCAATATAGAAGACTAATGCCCCGATTCATTGTTCAACCAACTTCCGACAGTGATAAAAGAAAGCATCTACAAATCAAAACTTAAAGTTCCAGAGTCAAAAGCATTATCTAGACAAAAGGCAGTTTTAGATCATTCAACCTCCGAAATGAAGGAAAACAGTTGACCTCAATTCAACCTCAAAAAATCCAAATTTGTAGCAGAGGAAAAACAGAGTTCAGGAATGCAAACAATCCCAGGCAAGATAAAATCAAAAGGAGAGTCCAAAATTTTAAAAATTTGGGAAAAATGTTACAGCTGCAACAGGACCACAAACTAGACATGCGAATTTTTCCTTTGTCTGAAGACCTACATAAAGAGATGGAATATCTATGTCAATTATAATTATATAGAAAATGAATGGAATATTTAAAAAAAACATTTGTGCACAATATATTAACTAGTTCATAAAATTAAATGCAATTAAAGTTGAACATATAATTACAAACCACAAAAATGGGTTAACCTCGGGGCATCATGTATTGTCCATACAAGCATGGCATGGAATTGAAATTTCCTTTTCCGTATTGGTCTAGATACATCATGCATAATGATTCCATTCCATAACTTTAGTAGCTCATCAATAAGAGGTCTCATCAATAAGAGTTCGATATATACATTCATATGTTTAACTTGGTACTTACATGATTGATTTGAACATATAAAATATATAATTCTGAGTACCATTTAGATATATAAACCATGCACGAGAAAAATAAAAAATATAAATATGACATTAGGAAACAAAATATGACAAACGAGTTGCCACTATGTTAAAAAAAAAAGTTGTAGACACAATATACCTGGAATAATCATCAACAACATTATGCGCTCCCTCTTTATTGACAACCATGGAGAAATGTTATTGTTGATAACAAAAATAGGTCAGACCGTGTAAACGGATCTCATCTATGAAAATGGATTGACACCATCTGCTGCCAAAGAAATCCTAAGATTATGAGGTTCTTATTTAATTATTTTGATCATCTTACTATTCTAAGGAATTTGGCAAGGTTTTCTCCTTTGTGGTTTCCTCGGTGAAAATGTTTGTGAATTGTGTATCTTTTATATCTTATGCATCTTGTTGTACTTGTTATTCTTTTAGATAAATATCCTATATAAAATAATAAGATCTAAAGAAAAACTAACATGGCATCAGAGCTTCTCTGAAAGAAGGGAATGTGCAGCTGCGGAAACTAGGGCTTCCTAGTTCAAGGTGTTCTCTCCACAGATCATCAAGAAAAGAGGGCTAGGATAATTCACCTCAGTAGGGCACATATTTTGGTGGAGACACTTTCTAAATTGCAGAAGTTTCATTTTTTACCCTCTCACTAGTGTCTGGAGGAACTAGGGGATCACGTTTTGGAGGCTTCCCACCTCAATTTTAAAAAAGTAGCCTAGATCATAAAATCACCTCATGGAGGTGCATCTTTCTATCCAAATAGAATTCCCAAACTCCAACTTTGGAAAATTAGGGTTTCTCTAAAAAACCCTAGGTCATCCAGCTTTGGAACCTGGTCAGACACCTCAAATCAGTAAGATCTAAATCTTTGCTATTTCGATTTGAGGTTCTCATTTGAGAAGATGACGCATCATACTCATCTTGAGGACAATCGTGGAGGGGTTGATAACTTTCGAGCATGGAAGTATAGAATGTTTTAGATCCTTGAAGAGAATTATTTGGAGCAGTTCATGAATAGAGAAGTTCTAGGACTGGAGGGAGATGAGTGTAAGGCTTCTCATAATAGAAGCATGGCTAAGGATAAGAGAATCATTGCAGAATCTATTAAGGATCACCTCATCCCCCAGTTGTCTTCATTCAAGACACTAAAAGAAGTGTATGATGCTTTGGAAAAGATGTTCGAAGGAAAGAACATCAACAAGAAAATGACTTTGAGGAATCAAGTGAAGAATGTGAAGATACATAACTCTAAAACTATACAGTCTTACTTCACAAGGGTTGCTCAAATAAAAGAACAACTTGAAGCAGTTGAAGAAAATGTTGAAGAAGAATAAATTGTAATGAATACCTTGAATGGTCTCCTTATATCATGGGACTCATTCATTGAAGGGATTTGTGCAAGAATGCTAATGATATCTTTCAGCAGAATTTGAGAACAATATGCATAAGAAGAAGATAGACTTGTGATAAGAGAAGAAAAGATGGGAGAAACTGACGATCAATATCTCATAGTTCACACCAAGAATAACTTCAAGAAGAAGGAGAAGAGGGAGAAATTTCATGACAACAAGAAAAAAGGACAAGAAATCAAAGAAGACCAAAAGAGAAACTTCAAATGTTTGATTCTACACTTGTGATGAAAAGGGACACTTTGCAAGATATTGTCCCATCGGGAAAAGGAGACACCATGCTCATGTTGCTGAAGATGATGAACCAACAAACAAAAGATTCAAATGAGAGAAGGATGATTAAGATGGAGAGTATGTGCTAATATCAACACTTATTGACACTATCTCACACAGAAGCAATGATTAGCTTGTGGATAGTGGAGTTTCTAAACATATGACAGGATACAAGAAATCATTCATGAATATGTCTGAACAGAATCACCTCACAAGGTGAAACTTAGGGATGAATATCAATACCCCATAAAAAAGAGTGGAGAAGCTTCATACAAGCTTGACTCTAGATAATACTTTAATATGAAGGATGTGCTAAATGTTCCAGGATTGAAGAAGAATCTTCCCTTCATTTCTGCACTAGATGCAAAAGGGATTAGGGTTTCTTTTATCGATGACCAAGTTCTGATGTGTCCTAGAGGAAATATAATAGAATATGCAGTAATTATTGGAGAAGAAGATGGAGGATTGTACAAGCTGAAGGGACAACCTAAAAAAACACTGGTTGATGAGTTGATTGAACCAAGTGAACTATGGCACATAAGGCTTGAACATGTGCACTATAGGGCACTACCAATGGCAAGAAAAGAAGTCTCAGGAATTCCAAAGATCCAGGAAAAGAATGAAGGAATTTTCAAAGGATGTGCACAAGGAAAGAAGGAGAAGAAGAAATTTCCCAGCAGTGAGAGAAACGCTAAAGGAATCCTGGAGATAGTACACTCGGATAGTTAATTAAGTGGGTATGTATACTATGTTTATTTTATATATAATTTCTCATCTAAGACTTGGATATATTTATTGAAAGGGAAAAGTGAAGTTTTAAGTAATTTCAAGGAATATAAAGCCTTGGTAGAGAACCAAACATTAAGGAATATCAAGACTCTATGGTCAGATAATGGCAGAGAGTTCGCTTCAGAAGAATTCAAGCAACTCTATAGAGAGTCGGGATTAAGAGGGAGTTGATCACTCCATACAATCCTCAACAGAATGGGTTTGTGGAATGAAAGAATCAAACCATCATGGAGGTAGAAAAATTTGTTCTGCATGATCTTCATCTTCCTATGCACCTTTGGGCTGATGCAGTAAGAACAATTGTGTATGCACATAACCATACTCCTCATAGAGTACTTGAAAAAAAGACTCTTGAAGAGGCATTCTCAGCAGAGAGCCCATAATTCAACCATCTAAGAATGTTTGGCTTCCCGGTGTACATACATATCGCAAAGGATAAAAGGACCAAGATCGTTCCTTCTGGGAGAAAGGGTAACTTCATAGGATATAGTGATACATAAAAGGCCTATCGAATATACTTCCCAGGATTCAATAAAATTGACATCAACAGATATGTAACCTTTGATGAATACTCGGCATACTTCAGATCCAGGAGGACCCCATTCAGGAGGTCGAGGAACCTGAAGAAACCAGAGGCTGAGATATGGAAATTGGAGAAGAAATTCTAGAAGACCATGAAGATAGTGATATGACAAGACCGCAAGATTCAGTAGATAAATTCCTTGAGAATGAATCCCACAAGAGGAAACCAACATGGGCTCAATAGCTCTTATGAGAAATTGAAAGGTATGGTGCTTCAGAGGGAATACATAGAGAGAGAAAGAGTGAAAATCCATACAATAGCTATGTGGCTCTACTGTGTGACATCATTGACAAAGAACCTTCCACCTATGAAGATTCTATAGAAAAGAAAGAATGGAAGGATGCAATGATCAAAGAATATCAGTGGATCATGAAGAATGATGTCTGGGAGATTTTTTCGAGACCAGAGAAGAAGTATGTTGTGACTTCAAAATGGGTCTACAAGATCAAGCATGTTGCAGATGCCAGCATCGATAAATACAAGGAAAGATTCATAGCTGGAGGCTTCTCACAGAAATAAGGCATAGACTACGAAGATACATTTGCACCCGTGGAAAGGTACACTTCCATTAGGAACATACTTGCTTTGGAAGCAGTTATAAAATGGAAAATACACCAGATGGATGTCAAGAAAACTTTCTTGAATGGTGTAGTTGAGGAGGAAGTGTATGTGGAACAACCACCAGGATTCAAGACACATGATAGGAAGACCCATATGTGCAAATTGAAGAATCCCTTGTATGGACTGAAACAATCTCCAAGGACATGGTACGTCAGGATTGATAAATTCCTAATGAGCTTGGGATTTACGAAAATTAAATAAGATTCCAACCTCTACTTCAAGGTGGAAGACAGAAGACCAGTGATACTCCTGCTATATGTCGATGACCTATTTCTAATAGTTGAAGAGGAACTCATTACAGATGCATAAATGATACTTTCTACAGAGTTTGAGATGAAAGACCCAGGTATGATGCACTACTTCTTAGGCATGGATATGTGGCAGAGTGGAGATGGGATCTTCCTTGGTCAAGGAAAATATGCAATGGAGATTCTGAAGAGATTAAGAATGATGGAATGCAAGGCAATGGCCACACCTATGGCATCTAAAATGAAGCTTCTGCATGATGCTTCATTCGATCAGGTTGATGCCACGATGTATCATCAGATGATTGGCTCATTTATGTATCTGACGAATACGATACCAGACATATGATTTGCGGTGAACAACCAATTCCTGATGCATCCGAGACATGTTCACCTGATAGTTACAAATCATATGTTGAGGTACCTAAAAGGTACAGTGGATTATGGGATAAAATATGATGCAAATTAGAATATTAACCTACATGGTTATGTTGATTTGGATTAGGGAGGGAGCATCATTAACAGGAAGAGCACCTCAGGTTGCTCCTTCAGTTTGGGATCGAGCATGATTTCCTGGTTCAATAGGAAGCAATCATGTGTGGCACTGAGTATGACTAAGGAAGAGTATGTAGCTGCTTGATCGACTAGTTACAAGGAAGTATGGATTCGAAATCTATTGTATGAATTGTTTGATCTCCAGTTGGATGTGACTTGTATCTTATGAGACAACCAGAGTTGTGTGAAGTTGTCAAAAAATCTTGTGTTCCATGACAAGTTGAAGCACATAAAGATCAAGTTCCACTATATCACAGATATGGTGTAGAAAGGAACAGTGAAGCTCCAATACATGGAAATAGATGAGAAGATAGCTTCTGTGTTGACCAAGCCTCTTGCAAGAGTGAGGTTCGAGTAATTTAGAGAAAGACTTGGCTTGATCCAGATCTATATCCCTCGAAAGAGGGACTGATGCATTGTATCATAGCTAGAGAGATAGGTTGTATGACCATAAAATCCTGGTGAAGATCGTAGGATTCTCAGATGTAAATAGTTTTGTAGGTTTTCCTTAGATGTAATCAGTCCTGGTGAAGCTCGAAAGTTGTTCTTGGATGTAATATGTCCTGATATTATACGAAAGCATAATATATCACATGGGAAATGAGACACGATGTCCAAGAGGGAAAAATTTGGGTGCATCAAGATGATTAGACGTAATCATTCCTGTAGGTTGTCCTCATATCTAATCAATCCTAGCCAATATCATAGGTTATACTTTGATGTAATCATTCTTGTGACGGGTTATCTAAATGTAAAAATGAGACTTGGTGTGGTACACAGTTTATTTAGATGCAATACGCCCCATGGGTTGTTTGAGTGTAAAAATCAAACCTGTCATGGTACACAGGTTACTCAGATGTAATACGAATCGAAGGTTATTTGAACGAAAAATATCTTGGACACAGGTTGTTCATATGTAATCCCTTGAGGTTGTCCTATAACATAAAAGATCCTGATGCAGCAGGTTGTTGGGTCATAAAACGTCCTTACAGATACATCCATATTTGTGTGTTCCCATGTTGAGACGATAAGGTCATGAAGCATGAGAGGTGTACCTAGGTGGTTCTCTGATAGAACACATGTCGACCATGGATGCTTTTTTTGTTGTTGTTTTGTCATGTGCAAGACAAAAGAGATGACCTAGATAAGATGAGAAGAAGGTAGAAGAAGTAGGTTATTGTCATGGAAATTTAAAGAAGGTCTTGGACAGTTCTTATTTCATGCATTGCTCGAGATGTTATGAAGACCCAGGAGAGGACTAGGCCTACATCCAGCATGAAAAATGGTTGGTTGTGTAGAAACTTATGACGATAGATAGTATGGTATGATGATAAAATAATAATATGATGATGTTAGCAGCTATGATGATGACTCTATGACTCTGTGATGATGACTATGTAATGAAGGCTTGACAAGATGTGTTGATGACTATGAAGAGAGAGAATACCTTCCTAGTTAAGGGCATGGGGGGTTCACTACCAAGGAAATATCATATCACGTCCATTCATATTGTGGGTTTGAATACTCTTAAAAATCTCAAAAATATATTGCCTTGTTTCAAGGGGTCAATGGGGGTTTTTAATTTGACATAGTAATATAAATATTGGGCATTATTTTATTATGGTGGGCTGAGGAATAACATCCAAATAATGGGATGGATTCATATATATAGCTTCTTCTTCATATAATTGGTGGTCACATGTAGAGACCTGTTGTAATGACTCTCAAACTCTAAATCAACAAACTCATCAAAAAGCACATGCATTGAATTTGTCAATTGTGAACAATCTTCTTCATATATATATGCACATAAGAAGATATATGCACATACTTTATCCATAAGAATATATATGCACATAATTTATCCAAACAATAAGAGTTTTATTTTACCATATTTATTGTGCATGTATTAAAAATCGCATACAAATAGCTTAAAAAAAGAATAGAAGAATTATATTTAACTTAAAATTGATTGCAAATGAGTTAAATTTCAATTAGTTGGATTCCTTCCCTTCTTCAAATAACAAATATTCCTTAAACATAATGAATTATCCTCCTTCCTTCTTACAATTAGAAAAAATTGTACAATCTTAGCTCTCAACTCTTTTCTCTTGAGTCATGTGTCCTCATTTGAGCAATGCGAAAAGCCAATCCAACATTCAAACTAGATATAACCCAAGAAAAGGAAACTAAATGTTGTTAATTCCCTTGATTGCAAGAATAAATGTAGAGGAAGTGGTTGTTTTTTATTTCATCTTGTAAATGACCCAAATCCAAGATATGCACATGATCAGATGGTTTTATTGGAAAGTAAGAGGATTTTTCTATGTTCATTTGGATTCAAACATAGATGATGTTTGTTTTGATAAGAAGGTAGGGAATTCCATCCACGGAAGGTTTTCAACTTTGGATTTTTATGGATTTTAAATTATTAATATTATAGAAAACATGAGCTCTCAATGGCTATACTTGTATTTACATGATATAAAATTAGTAGACTGGTAAACTGTGGTGTGAAACATCTACAATTCTCATCTTTTCTAAGCACTGCAATGACTATTGGACTATTAGTAATTTACATTCTTTGTTACATTGATATCTTGACTGGATTGCATTTTATGCATTTTCCTGTCCGCACTACTATTTTGTTGAGTCTTCCACTATTCAACACTACAAATTGATTAGTCACCCCTGTAATCCCGATGGGATCATTATCAGCATTATACTATTATTTTATTTAACATCTTGTTTACTTATACTAAGATGCGTTAGGGATCGTGTTTGTTACCACTTGGTAATATGATATAAAGGAGGTATAAAAAATGGGTTAATAAAAATGGATAGCTACAATATCTGGTGAAACTAGGGGTTTTTTTAATTAGAAAGGTATATTGGGAGGGGGAACAAAAATAAATTTTTAGGAGGAATTTTCCAATATTTAGTAAAATTAGGGATATTCTTTAATATCCTATGAACAGTCGTGCTATGTAACAAGTTCACTGAGTGAAACCCCCATGGTTAAGAGGGAGTGTTGATGTATTTGTAAATTCAGAAGATATATTATGTATATTATCATTGTATGTTGTTGTACCCCCATTGGGGATGTGTGTACCCCCTTGTGGGATGTCCTCATTATGTCTAGACCTTTAGGTACAACCTCCATTATAAGTCGGGGAAATAGTCCCCAGTGTAACATCATCTAATGTATATTTGGGGCCTCTCTAGGAGAAGCCAGCTCTGTTAGGGAAGACATGTGGGCCCCAATCTTATGTTTGGTCAGTGACTTGAAAGAGNAGAGAGAGAGAGAGAGAGAGAGAGAGAGAGAGAGAGAGAGAGAAGGGAGGAGAGATAGATAGTTGCTTAATACTTCTTATTACTTCTTTTGATCATCTTACTATTCTGAGGAAATTTGTGGGGCATTCTCCTTTATGGTTTCCCCGATGAAAATATTTATGTGTCATGTATCTTTTATATCTTATGCATCTTGTTGTACTTGTTGTTCATTCAGATAAAGATCCTAGATAAACTAATCAGATATAAAGAAAAAATAACAATGACTGTGGAGCATATCACTGCAGAAGTGGTGGAAGAAGTGAGTAAGTAGCAGGAAAATGCTCAGTGCTCGATCGAAGTAATAAAGAAGGAATATGGCGATTTTATATTGAAGCAAAAAGTACTAGCAAAACACACTTGAAAAAACTTAAAGTGGCTCGGGACAAGCCACATGTGAGTGTTTGGGGCCTATTGGTCCTAGGGAATTTTGGGAAATTTTGGGTACCATTTTTAGAAAAATTGTTTTGGTGTAAAAGGGGCTACAACAAAATGGTTCGATGATGTGGATAGCTCCAAAGAAGTGACCAAGATTTAAGGAAATTAGGATTTTTTTACGGTGTCCAATTATAGAGCTAGTTAGGTAATTAAATATTTTTGTCTACTTACTTTATTAGGATTTCATGGTGGGTGTGGGGTGAAAGGCTATCAAGAGCCTATAAATATGCAATGGGTTGGTATTTTTGGGGTTAATCTTTAGTTTTTGAGAAGGTTACATTTTTATGTTCTTGTCTATAAGATAAATGTACTTTGTTGTTTATGTCGAAGTATATATTGCAAAGGGTCACATTTATGAGGTATGATCTATAGGATATTTTTCACATATTTGTTGTAATAAGATGATGAAGAGAATTATGTAACGGTTGTGTGTACAAACATGAAGCGTTTCTTTGATGTGAATCTATAATATGAATAACACTTTTGTGGTTTTTACCATATTAGGTATCCATGTTAAAATATATGGTGGATAATGTGATTTTGATGTGTGAGTGTCATATTTATTACTATTACATCAGATGATAACTAATGTGATCAATAAAGTAGTAAGTGAATGATAGCTATGTTATTTTATTCTTTGTTATGTGTCATAGATTTCTAATATGAATTTGTCGAAGTCACTAATCTATCAAAGATATGGGTTTGTTGGATTATATTTGTTATAATTTTGTGTTGTTCCTCTTCCTTTCTACAAAGACTTGACTCGTTCCTGGTTCCTACATTCCCCATAGGTACTTTAGGTGAGACTTCGTCTTCCTTACAGGTGTTGACGAAAAGGTTGGACCCTTTCAGGTTGGTATCTTTGGATTTGTTGGTATATTTTAGGGTGAATATGGGTTGAGTTAGGATTGTGTCAACAAATCACATGTTATTAATGTGCATGTGTTATTCATGCATGCACTCTCCTACTAGGTTGGCATGGAATCCCTATTAGTGGTTCATAAAATCCGAAGCAAGAAAATACATGCATTCATATTAGCATGTGTGCGTTCGTGCGTGAGTGTGTTCTTGGTGCCCCCATTTCCTCTTTGAGGCCACCATCTTTGTGCACCCACCCTACACCATATTCAAATTCATGATGGAAGTATCTTGAATCATCTCTACAAGTTAACATATTGTTGTTTTTCTATGTTTGAATTGACATTAATGTGTCATGACATAGAATCATTAGCTAGCACTAACCCATATGCACAATATAACTAAAAGAGATTAGGTGGTCAAATTTTACAAAAGAGGTTTTATTAATTGGTACACTTAACTTACAAATTCCCTGGTGTATAATTAGCGTAAGCACACCAAATGTTATGCTCCAGTGCATTAATAAACATAATAGCACATATGCATAAAATTTAAATGTTATTCCCTAGTTCATTCATAAGAATAAGAGAATCAATGCATACGATTTAAACTTTATTCCATCACGTGTTTGCATACTGTTAGCACCGGAATTGAGCCCAAGGTTGCAGAAGGCTCACTCCCGGGTAACAGCAGAACCACTTTAGGCTGTGCCTCCGGCCCTACGCAGTCAAAGAGGGATCTCTCATTGGTTGCTGGAGTACCTCCACATAAGGTTGTCAATATTGTGTGTCACCAGAGTCTACTTTGCATAGGATTTTCAATCATCATAATCAAGGGGCTAGGATCTTGAACGGGGCAAAGTATGTTGAGGAAGGTGCATGGTGGGATTATCGGGGGCAAGGGACCATGGGAAAATGGAGTCAAAACATGCGCAAGAAACGATTACAAATGGAAATAATGACGAAAGGTTTCAAATGGAGGAAATATAGCTGATGATTTCCCAATCAGGAGATTTTAGCGGGTGATTGAGAGGACAAGGAGGGATAGTCCATCGCATGGAGCACCGACGAGATGAATTCCATGCAAATTTAGAATAACCATTGTTGAATTCCTGAAATAGCAGTCAGAGCATAACAAGTATGAATTCCAAACCACTATACCCTATGTTGAAGACATGAAAAGCAATAAACAAAATGGAGTGGAAACAGGAAACACATGTACATGTAAAAGAAAGTAATTATTGGGAAAAACAACAACACAGGAATATCCACTGTGAGAAACAGTATTTCACTGCAATTTATTCATACACAAGTATCAAGCTTTAAAAATGGGAGCCTCATCCCGGGATTGTTTCCCAATCCAATTCACTAACTCCTTTCTCCCTCTATCGGGAGCATTTTTATACAATCCTATTTCTAAGACTATCGTAATAAAAGTTGTTACAGGTCGCCATCAGGCACTAACAGTGCAAAGAGTGGACTATCGCCATGTTTTACAAATATAAACAAACATCATGGAGATGCAGAGCGTGAAAATTCGGGCTGACAGCGTAGATCCTCCCAACATTCTGCTTCATGAAAATGATTCCCATGTGGCATGCTAACGGTCTATTTCCCACATAGGCTTCTAGGGACCCATTTTTGGTCTCCTTGTCCAGCTGGAGGATGCCAATCAAAGGCTAACAAGAAGGCCCAAATCCTTTTCCCTACCATTCTCCTTACCTCATCCTCCGTCAGGTAACACTGCTATAGGAGGAGGCCGGAGAAAGGGTGGCCAAACTCTTGGTGATGATAAATGACTTAAGAAGCTTATCATCCTTGTACTATCTTCTTCCTCCTGTGAGGAGGATATTTCCATGAGCCATGTATCCAGGTGTGCGTTTGACCTTATCCTCGCCCACGACCAAGCTGCCAAGTGGAGACCCCAGGAACGGTGTTGAAGGCTCCAGACCCATCTGATCCCAGTACGAGCATTCACTCCAACATCACTGCCACCACTGTTGGATGGGACTTTGGAGGTCATGACTGCAGCCGTGAGTCGGAAGGATGTTGCAGGGATGTCAAAACCCACATACTGCACCTCTGGAGACTTGGTAGTGTAGAAGGGGGTAAACCTCTCTTGGTGTTTAACATATGTGCCCCAATGGTTGGTGATTTCCTGATAAGGATAACCAGAATGCAGATTCATGCTTGCCTACCAAGAGTACTCCATGCTGAACTAACTTCTCGAACCACACATCCATGGTTGTCTAAGAAGAACTTCAACGCTTCTCGAAATTTGACCCTATGTCTCTTCTTATCTACACAATTCCATGTCTTACAGACCTTTAGAATATGGTGTTATATTTTGTGAGTAGGACGGCTCGGGAAGGGGTATACCTTTAAAGTAGCTACGATGGTGGCATGTGCGATGCCAGGGTGGAGATATTCCTTCCTGATGCATATCATCCTATATGGTTCAGATTCCGCACCATTTATGCGGGGATGTCAGGGTGGTTCCAAGGGCTGTGGATTTGACTATCCCTCACCCTTTCAATTACCTTGATGGATGCATCGGGTAGTTCTAGTTCGTAGTATCGCTCGGAATCATGTAAATTATAGCTCTTTCACCTCATCGAATCAAACCTCTATCTCTCTCACATATTCCTCTGAAATGAACCACGTGCCATACTTGAAACCTGAGAAAACTATTCCACCGGATGAGACTTCCACCCCAGGTGTATCCCGAATGGAATTGAAGGAATCGGCCAATCTGCGATGAGGTAGATTACGTGCGTGAAAACCTTCTCCGCTGTCATTTCCACACTAGGTGGGAGATCTGCACTTTGGGAGTCTTCTCAGCCGTCCGATCAAAGGAATCCCTTATATGCGTCGTCCATGTCCCACGCTTCATGCCGCCAAATTTTCTCTTCTAAACACTACGGGAAGTTTTGGGATCATGACACGTCTAGAGACGCCGATCGAGCTCGACCCTTCCTGCAGCCATCGATCAGAGTGTGCCCTTCCATTTGTTGCAATGGGGAACTTAGATATTCGTACGTGCTAGTTTTCCTTGCGAAATGAACCATGGACGTAGATATATCTCCTTCTTCATTGTGGTTGTTGATCTTTGCGACCTCTACACCTTTTCATGATTTGATATTGCGGTTTTACTCGCACAAGTATGGATTGCAAAATTACTTTAGGCTGTAGATCTTCCTTAGACTTCATCTCAACCGTCAAAATCTGTCGGTCTTTAACACGTTTCGCAATCTGGGACAGAAGTTTTGATCGTGCAAGTTTGCTCACGCGAAGCGGTTCAGAACCATTGATCCACCTCCGATCAATCGCAGCCCTTGAATATGAATCATGCCCAATGCTACAATACACCTTTCGCTTTCCCTGTTGAAAGGTGGTCACATGAAATTTGAGGGGCCAGGACCCTTACTGAACTTCCATCAGGCCCTTAAATCAACTGTTAAAAATGGAGTGTTAACAACTGGCTCCATGAGGGATGCTATCCTCCCAGTGAGGTAGCAAAGAACCCCCATAGACCAATTGCCAAAACCATTAGGCCACCTTCAATATTCCTTGGACATCTCCATTCTGCTCCATATTACTGATTCAGTGAATTTGTACCACTCTTGCAAATAATGCTGGTGACTGTAAACCTGTGCTGGTAACTGAAAATGAAAACAAACTGAAAACAACAATGAAGGAAATGCTTGATAACTACTGAGCTTATTTTATCCTACCTACTCTACCTAACTTTGTACACAAGTCCAATTAAGTGAAATCAGACTTCTAGTGAAGCCAATCAAGCAACTTGCCTAATATTCTTGTTCTTGTATGGTGCTTGATGGACCAAAATGAAATAGATAATGGGAGAAGGGAATGATAAACAAACTGATCTTTAAGGCAGAGATGCGACCCATCGTTTCCTTCTATGAGACCCTCCATGTATTCAGCCACGGGGTCATATAAATCACAGAAACCTCCAGCACGTTTTGTCACCTATTGATGAGAAAGCTGCCTGAAGCTTCCTGATTTTAGGGAGTCGTCAGGGTGACACTTGGAATATTGTAGACGAGGACCCACATAATATTTCTCTATCGGAATATCCACCTCTCCGCTTGAAATTTATGTAACAAGGGCTTGATGTTTTTCGAGATCGAGGTCCTTAGCTTCTCTAGTGGAACCATGTAGGCATACTCCTTCCCTGTGAGGCGGCATTCCTGAAGGCGGAGTACTAGAAAAAGCATTTATATGTAAGTCGCTGCATCCGTCTTCATTTTTGTACAGGTTCTGGGCCTGCACCACCTCCATTTCCTTTTGCCTTTGCTTGGAGGCCTTAATTATATGACATATCAACTCAAAAGTGGCATAGCACAAGGGTAAGATATCACCTCCAGTTCCCTCATCCTCTTTTCTCACTCCATCCTCCTACTTTTGCATTGCGTTTTGATTTCTTTCGTCAAAAGGCATCATTTCAATAGCTGGCAAGTCAGGTATATTCTGTAGGTACTCTTATTCATATTCATCGTACGCAGGCACACCAAAATCCTTCTTAAAATTGTCCCTAGTTGACCAGGAGTGGGGCAAGTTCCCATCTTCAGATAATAATCCTGCAGGACCATTTATTTCAGCCTCGGGCTGGTAATATTTCTGCATATCATGAGAGATCCTTGATGGGCTATAGGATTCCTTCTTTTTCTTGTGGGTCCCAACCAATCTGTATGTATCTTTTATTTCACCACCACTATCCTGATCTGACAACTTCCTAGACATCTTAAGGTTTTCCTCAACCTCCAAACAATCAGCAAACATCCATTGCAGGGTGGTCAATTTTTTCTCCAAAAGAAGCAAGGACATGTCAGGAGGGAAGGCGTCTGCATAATAGATCTTAGCAACGTTCTCAATAGGTTGAAATTCCTTAGGCATGTTATAATAAAATCTTGTGAATCTTCTGTTAAAACTGGATATGGTGTCACCTTTATGTCTCCTCAAAGAATAAAACTCTGAAAGTATTTGCCCCAGTGGCCGGCTCCTACCCCAAAACCTCAAGAATATGCAAGACAACTCTTCCCAAGTGTTGATGGACTCAAGCTGCAACTGTTTAAACCAGACTTTGGCATCTCCTTGCAAGGATAGAGTGAACGTCTGCATGCAGACATCGCCATTTTCTATCTCGAACAGATCAGAGAAATGCTCAAAGGCTTGTACATGTTTCTCAGCAGTCAAGTCTTCAGATTCTCCGTCGAACTTGGAGAGGTATTTGTAATATTTTGCGGAAAAATCATGGAGGATAGGAGACAACTGCAGTGGTTTATATCGGCTTAGAGAAATGGGGGAGACAAGGTTAGGTACAATATCTGAACTATCGTCTAAGGTTTCATGAAGTTCATAGGGGTGTCCTTTGAAATCGGGCACCCCCGGATAAAGATATAGGCTGAAATCAGATGTACAAGATGACGCAACATTTTTCGATTCATAAAGAAGGATAAATAGGGATATATTCATGGCTCAGCTCAGGATGAGCTGGGCCATAGAAGGATGTTTTGATAAACCCAAGAAAAGATAAGAGAAAGCTTACAAGATAGGATAAGGAATCCTAGATGAAACATAGACTCGAGTGCTTGGACCTTCCGCCGTGCATTTCTGAGCTTTATGAGGAGTCCATTTTCCAGGTAGGATCAGCTAGCCTTCCTCAGTCATTAGATTTTCTGGATCACATTACCAGCGGAGTTGCTGAAGTCTGAATCCTTCAAGAGTGGAGTCGCCAGGTGAAAAGTGCTCAACCTTCTTGGTGTCTAACTGATTGTTCACCATCAACAGTCAGATCTAAATCTTTGGCGTTCTTCCCAGGGAGGATCTTCAAGTTCGTCCCCATAAACGATGCCAATTTGTTAGCACCAGAATTGAGCCCAAGGTTACGGAAGGCTCGCCTCCGAGTAACAGCAAAACCACTTTAGGCTGTGCCTCCATCCCTGCACAGTCAGAGAGGGATCTCTCATTGGTCACTGGAGTACTTCCACATAAGGTTGTCAATCTTGTGTGTCACCAGAGTCTACTCTGCATAGGATTTTCAATCAGCATAATTAGGGGGCTAGGATCCTGAATGGGGCAAAGTATGTTGAGGAAGGTGCATGGTGGGATTATTGGGGGCAAGGGACCCATTTTGGAGTCAAAACCTATGCAAGAAACGATTACAAATGGAAATAATGACGAAAGGTAGCAAACGGAGGCAAGATAGCTTCTAAATTCCCAATCAGGAGATTTTAGTGGACGATTAAGAGGACAAGGAGGGACAGTCCATCGCATGGAGCACCGACGAGATGAGTTCCATGCAACTTTAGAAGAACCATTGTTGAATGCCTGAAATAGCACCCGAAGCATAACAAGTATGAATTCCAAACCACTATACCCTATGTTGCATATATGAAAATCAATAAACAAAATGGACTGGAAACAGGAAACACATTTACACGTAAAAGAAAGTACTTATTGGGAAAAACAACAACACAGGAATCTCCGCTATGAGTAACAATATTTCACTGCAATTTATTCATACACAGGTATCAAGCTTTACAAATGGGTGCCTCAACCCGGTATTTTTTTCCAATCCAATTCACTAACTCCTTTCTCCCTCTATCAGGAGGGTTTTTATACACTTCTATTGCTAAGACTACCGAATAAAAATCTATTACAGGTCACCATCAGGCGCTAACAGTGCAAATATTGGACTATCGCCATGTTTTACAAATATAACCAAACATCATGGAGATGCAGCGTGTGAAAATGCGGGCTGACAGCACAAATCCTCCCACCATTTTGCTTCATGAGAATGATTCCCATGCGGCATGCTGATGGTCTATTTCCCACACAGTCTTCTAGGGACCCATTTTGGGTCTCCTTGTCTAGTTGGAGGATGCCCATCAAAGGCTGACAAGAAGGCCCAAATCCTTTTCCCTACCATTCTCCTTACCTCATCCTCTTTCGGGTAACACTGCTATAGGAGGAGGCCAGAGAAAGGGTGGCCAAACGCTTGGTGATGATAAACGACTTAAGAAGATTATCATCCTTGTACTATCTTCTTCCTCCTATGAGGAGGATCTTTCCATGATCCATGTAGCCAAGTGTGCATTTAACCTTCTCCTCGCCCACGACCAAGCCGCCAAGTGGAGACCCCAGGAACGGTGTTGAAGGCTTTGGACCCATATGATCCCAGTACGAGCATTCGCTCCAACAGCACTGCCACCACTGTCAGCTGGGACTTCAGAGGTCATGACTGCAGCCATGAGTGTCGAAAGGACATTGCAGGGATGTCAAAACCCGCGCACTGCACCTCCAAAGACCTGGTAGTGTAGAAGGGGGTGAACCTCTCTTGGTGTTCAACATCTGTGCCCTGGTGGTTGGTGATTTCCTGATAAGGATAACCAAAATGTAGATTCATGCTTGCCTACCAAGAGTACTCCATGCCGAACTAACTTGTCGAACCACATAGCCATGGTTTTCTAAGAAGAACTTCAACGCTTCTCGGAATTTGACCCTATATCTCTTCTTATCTACACAATTCCATGTCTTACATACCTTCGGAAGATGGTGTTATATATTGTGAGCAGGATGGCTTGGGAAGGGGTATACCTTTAAAGTAGCTGCGATGGCGGCATGTGCAATTCCAGGGCGGAGATCTTCATTCCTAATGTTCAATCATATCATCCAGTATGGTTCAGATTCCATGCCGTTTATGTGGGGCTATCAGGATGGTTCCAAGGGTTGTGGATTTGACTATCCCTCACCCTTTCAATTACCTTGATGGTGGCATCGGGCAGTTCTAGTTCGTAGTATCGCTCGGCCTCATGTAAATTCCAGGTTTGTCACCTCAGTGAATTAAACCTCTATCTCTCTCACGGCTTCCTCCGAAACGAACCACGTTCCATACTTGCAACCAGAGAAAACTGTGCCACTGGACGAGACTTCCACCCCAGGCGTATCCCAAATGGTGTCGAAGGAATTGACCAATATGTGATGAGGCATATTACATGCATGAATGCCTCCTCCACTGTCATTTCCACACTGGGTGGGAGATCTGCACTTTGGGATTCTTCTCAGTCATCCGATCAAAGGAATCCCTTATATTCTTCGTCTACGTCCCACGCCTCCTGCTACCAACTTTTCTCTTCTGAACATCGCGGGCATTTTTGGGATCGTGACATGTCCTGATCCACTAATCGAGCTCGACCCTTAATACTGCCATCAATTAGAGTGGGCCCTGCCATTTTTCGCAACAGGGAACTCAGATATCTGTCCATGCTAGCTCACCTTGCGAAATGAACCGCAACCGTAGAACTATCTCCTTCTTCATCGTGGTCATTGATCTTTGTGACCTCTACACCTTTTCACGATTTGAGATTGTGGTTTTACCCGCACAAGTATGGATTGTGAAATTACTTTAGGTCGTATATCTTCCCTAGACTTCATCTCAACCATCAAAAGCCGTCGGTCTTTAACACGTTTCGGAATCCGGGACAGAATCTTTGATCGCGCAAGTTTTCTCGCATGAAGTGGTTCAGAACCGTTGATCCACCTTCGATCAATCGCAGCCCTTGAATATGAATCATGCCCAATCCTACAATATACCTATTGCTTTCCTTGTGGAATGGTGGTCACATGAAATTCAAGGGGCTGGGACCCTTACCAAACTTCCATCAGGCCCTTAAATCAACTGTTAAAAACAGAGTGTTAACACATAAAAAAAATTGATCAATGCATACAATTTAAATTTTATTCACTAGTTTTGTTCATGTATATAGCTTCCCAAAGTTTGCATTATGTTTTATAGCACTGGTTCTTATTATCCCTTATAAATCTATTGTTGTTGACATTTTAAAGATACACACCATTGATTATATTATCATACTCACTATCACATCCTATACATTTATTGATGAGAATAATGACTAATGGTCTATTGTTTTTTGTTTCTTTAATGTGCTTCCTATAAGTAGGCACAATGGTGCACATTTTTATATAACCATTAGTATTGATTAATACTTGAGCACCAATATGTTGGTGCTTTTATAACAAATATAAGCATTTGTGTGATTTTTGATAAGAACACTAGTGCATATTTTTTCAATTTGTAAAAATCACTATATCGTTAATTATTTATGTATACCCTACACCATTCAATGAGTTCAAAAAGGTACAATGCATCAATATGTCTATATTTTAATTAATTGTGTGTGTTTTTTTTTTCATTTAATCATAAAAAAATACAATATATTGATATTTTAATTTTAATTATTGCTTTTGGATATACAGATTGTATTAATGTGTCATACCATTGGATTACACATCTAGTCATTGTAATATTGAATCATTCATATATAACATCCATATATAATATCAACAAGGTAACATATTACAACATTGAACAATGAAATAGAATAAGAAACCCATTTTACATATTGGCATTTTGATTCTTGTGGACCTTTATGTTGTCTCATTTTATTATATATGAATAAGAGACTCTTCATCATACATATAATTGACATCTTAATTATTGTGGACCTTTATGATGTCTAATTTTATTTTATATGAAAAAATGCCTTTCATCATCCAAAGTGAGACAGCATAAATGTCCACAATAATAAAAATTCCTATATGTAATTGTTATACTTATCATGGACACTTATTACAATCATATTCTCCCTCCCGAGCCCAATTCCTAAACCAAGATACATCGGTGGGCCATGACACCTCTTTTACGTCATAATTTCTATTGTTGGCACTCTCATGAGGTCCCTTTTTTTCAATGGAATCATCTGTCAAATTTCACGTAGCACATCAACGCTACTCCTCTAGCTTCATGCAATTTAAATTATTCATCTATATTCATTATTGCATTCAGCATATTCTTCTTCTACCAGGGATTCATTCCTCACCTAAGATGACAAAAGAAATGATTTCAAACTAAACTAGGAGGAACTAATATATACCGCCCAAGCAATCATGTCAAGGAGGATGCACCCAATTGTATAACTAGTCCAACTTAGTGCCTATCCCTTAAGATGTTCTTCCTACTTTCTAGCTATTAATTATTGTGTGTAAGCATGATTTGTTATTAGTTTCATAGTTCCATCTCATGGGTCTCAGGCACTAGTTATTTACAATTTCTTTCATATTGAGTGGACCCACTATAATCCTTTATAAAGGCCATTGTCTTAGTATAATAAGGAAAGTATTTTTTTCTTGTCGGCCTCAACTTATTTCTTTTCACTTTCTATTTTAGGGCCAAATCTTAAGGTTATTTTAATTATTGCTAGGCCTTGATGTGAGGATCTTGGATCCTCACATTTGATACACATGAAAAATGCACCTAAGAAATGTTGTCAATTCATTGAATGTGATTTCATGCACTTGTGCATCTAATCAACATGAAAAATCCTAGTAACCAAGATACATTTTCATTTATTCCAATAATGTGTAGACATTTATTAAAGGCACAAATATCCATGCTTTTTGTCATCAAATAGTGCACTAGGATTTGTTTAATGCACCGAGATGGGGTTCATTTACTTGCATGCACGTTGACATTGCATGAATGTAGACAATGCCACACATATTTGTTGTTTTTGCAAACATAGACAAGTAGTGCAAAATGAAGCATCAATCTAAACATGCTATGATTCGAACCTTTTCTTGTCATATTTGTTTTAAATCCTATATTGTTTTAACTACTCTAGTGCTAAATATTGAGACAAAAAAATAAATTTCTATTAAAAATGAAAAAATATCACAATGTCTATTCAAATTGAAACACACAAACATAATTTTTAAAACCATGATTAACATATTTATAATTCAGGAACAAAAAAATTCTTTTTTTATACAAAAGAATAATATATAACTTACATACCACTTGTTCTTCTAGTAGATTGGATAACTTAAGCCCTCAGCTCTAATGGTTGTATTTGAAGAAGTATGTGGTAAAGGTTTTTCCTTTGCAGGTTATCCCCGCACAAGAGAGGTATACTCGGTCTTCTGACTTCCTAAGAAGTAATTTGTCGGTATTGATCTTCTAGAATGTCTATATCTGGTATATGTTTACCGATTTGATGCGGCGTAACACGTATCCCTGGCCGTCGATGTCACTGTATTTCGAGTGCAAGTTTTCTTCCTCCAGTTTCTAAATAGGAAAAAACTAGAGCTAAGGGTTTAATTCATCTCTTCCTCACAATGGAGAATGGGTTATGTAATATCCTGGCATTTCTTTTATACTTAATTAATAGGTTCTTCATTTCTATGGTTTTTACAGGATAATGTTTGATTTTATTGCTTTAAAACCCTAGCTCGGTAAATTTTTGAAATTGTATCATAGAAAAAAATTCTTTCTTCGTAAGAATATACTGTTTTGAGTTCAATCCTGAAGATTGTATTTTATATATAGTATGAAAAATATGGCTCATGCTTAAACTTGGATGTAAGCCTTACGGTTCAACATTTATGATTCTGCTTATTGATCTTTTCAAAACCTAATTCTTATTTCAGGTACAATGTTGTATTTATTAAAAATAAATTTATCAATAAATTGCGGTTACATAAACATTACACTCGAACGGTTTAGAGATGGTAATATATAATCAGAGTTTTTTATTATGTTTCAAGTATTTAATATCCTATGTTTATTAAGTCTTTCCTCTTGTAGGGTTCGTCTAACTTTACTTCTGTATTTTCCAAACAGTCCCTTGAATATTTAGTTTTTATAAAAAAAATCTTCTATATCTGAACAAACCATAACAAACTTAAAAATGAATGGTGAGAAAAAATAATATTTTCCTGCATACTCATATGTAAAAAATGAACCAAGAAAACAAGCATATACGTATATTCTAAGTACATTATATTCTTACCCCATATTTAATCAAAAATCTTGTTTCAATCTAAAACATTCAAGGGTTTGGTTTGGTAATAAACATATCTGATATTGTGGGAAGAGAGAGGTAAAAAACCATGCACCACCCAACCTTAGGATTCCTTGAAACCTTTACGTCTACAAGGCCTCTATCCCCTTTCCCAGTTCCCGAGTTTATGATTCACTTTCCCTAGCTTCAAGTTACCACTGGTCTAATGAGCAGAACTAATTATTGTAGAACCTAGCACACTCAATGTGCTCACTAATGGTTATACCTTAGAGCCTGGCACCCTTTAGGTGTTCACATATATCTTAGTACTTTTTATTTTACTTTTCATGGAGCCTAGACCACTCTTGCTGATCTCTAACAACTCCCCTTCTTTTCCTTTTCTTAGGAATTATGTTTTTCTTTTTCCCCAGTATGCTCTTCTATCTTTTCCTAGGACTTTTAATAGCTGATAACAAACTCTTCTTGTAGACTGAACACTTTTCTTCATAAATATGTTTGACGGTTCAATTAGTTCCATAAGGTCCTGTCAAATAATTGCATAGTTGTTTAACTTTCACATCCCCACCTTCACAATTTAATATTATTATAATATTGTCATAACATTTATCAGTTTTTGTTACATGAGTAAAACTTTAAATAAAATTATTCTTAAATGTTACGATGGGTATCACAATTCTCCCCTCCTTAAACTTTTTCACCGTCCTTGGTGACTATTCAGTCTTGTCATCATCTTGAAACAGAAAAGGATAGGCTTCTTTCATAACATTCTCTTTTTCCCAGGTAGATTCCTCTAGAGTGTAATGTTTCTATTGAACTTTAACATATAGTATAGTTTGATTCTGAAGTGCCACCTCTTTCCTATCTAGAATGCACATTGGTTCTTCGTTAAATTCGCCCTCCGATTCGACCTATACACTATTCCAATCAATAATATGAGATTGATTAGATTTTTTTTTTTAATAAACAGACATGGAAAACATCATGAATTCTTATGTATGGAGGTAGAGCCAACTGATACGCTACAGGACCTATTCTAGCCAATATTACAAAAGTTCCCACATATCTGGGTGTAAGTTTAGCATATAATTTTGTTCTTACCATACTTTTATTTGGTTTAACTCTTAGAAATACATGTTCCCCTACTTTGAATTATTTAGTTGTTCTCTTCTTGTCCGCATAGCTCTTCTATATGTGTTGTGCTTCCTTTAAATTTTGTTTTATTTGTCTTACCAATGTCTCTATTTGTGCCAACATATCTAGTCCCAAAACCATTATGTTTTCAAGATTACCCCAACTCAAGGGTACTTTACACCGTTTTCCATACAAAAATTCAAAAGGACTCATATTGAGAGAAGCTTGATAATTGTTATTATACGCAAATTCCACTAAATGAATATAGTCCTCTCATTTACCTGGTTGATTCATTGCATACATCCTTAGCATATCTTATAACACCCAATTTGCCCATTCAGTCTATCTGTCATTTTGGGAATGGTAGGATGTACTAAAATTTAGTTGTGTATCCAAACCTTTAAATAATGGTGTCCATAGTTTTGAGAAAAATTTTGCATCTCAATGAGTGATAGTTTTTTTTGGTATTCCATGAAGTCTGGAAATATATTTAATGAATATGTGAGAAATATTTATGGTTTTATAAGTTGATCAATTGATAATTGTTGTGGGTACAATTAATCTACTGCTGGACTGAATTTCTACATCATGCTCACTCATAAATGCAAGCAATATATCTTGATGTGCATTCAATGTTTTCTGATCAACCATATACTTTAACTTGATATTATCACTTAGCAAGAGAAATCTCTTCCCCACTAAATAATGTCGCCAAATTTTAAGGGCATGGATGATAGCTTCCAACTCCATGTCATGTACCACATAATTTTTTCATGGTCTTTAAACTTTCTAGACTCATAGAAAATTACATGACCCTCTGGAGTCAAACACCCCCCAAACCATATTTACTTGCATCTATGCATACTACAAAATATTTATTTCCATATTCAGTCTCCATTGTTAGCAATTTTGCATGATCAATTGATAATTGTTGTGGGTAAAATTAATCTACTGCTGGCCTGAATTTATACATGGTATCAGAGCCATTGTAGGTTGTTACTCTCCTTTAAAAATTGTTTTGCATGTTCGACATCAAGACTGGGAGCCTTCTACTGACAGCCGGGACATATTTTCTAGAGCTATGGATCAATCACTAAAAACTATCTTGACTCCTTTCAATTTCTTTGAATGGAAAGCAGAGATGGAGATAATGTTGAGAGCGAAAGGCCTCTACAGGGTGACTATGGAAACAGAAATAGAGCCCAATGCTGCTGCAGAGAAGATCAAATGGCACAATCGGAGAGATGAGGCCTATGGCCTCCTATGTCTCAGTATTTCCTGAGACCTCCTTTTCCATCTCGATGGATTAAATTCACCGGATCAAGTATGGGAGAAGCTTTCTGATCTTTTTGGAAAGACAGATGAGATGAGAGGACATCAGATCGAAAATGAGTTGATTTCTCTGAGTCCCAGTAGCTTTGAATCCCTGCAGCTGTATTTCTCCAAGTTCAAAGCACTAGTTTTGTAGCTGAAGCAGTGTGGTATCGAAAAGAAAGATGATCAGCTCGTATTGGCCATCCTCTCGAAGCTAGGACCTGACTACTCAGTCTTTGTTTCGACCTTCTATGCCACAAAACTCACAGCTCGAACCTGGAAGATGCCTAGCCTTGCAGATTTCATGGAATCTCTCACACAAGAACAAGACAAGCTAGTAATGATGGGCACCATCAAACCATCCAAAGATCAAGCTTTGATTGCTGGAGATTTGAGGGTGGATTCAAAAAGCAAAAAGAAAGCTAAAAAGCCACCTGAGCAAAGAAGAGACAAGAAGCAGTCTCCAGAGGATCAACAAGGACCCAAGAAAAATACCCAGAAGAAGAAAAACAAAGGTGAAATGAACAAGTGCTCATACTGTTCGAAGGGAAATCACATTGAAAGCTCTTGTATGAAAAAGCAGATTGATATGCTGACGCAACTCCTATAAAAGAATGGCATCTCCCTTCCAGAAATCTCAAAGAAGAGAGAAGGAGGATCAAGTTCTGATGACAGAGAGAGAGTTCATGCTCTAGTTGTTGGCACATCAATTTCACCCAGTTTTATCATAGATTCTGGAGCTTCAAGACACATGGTTTCAACTAAGGAGGCCTTATCCTCACTGGATATGTCAAAAGGACGATCTATTGTACTGGGAGATGACTCTCTCACTGAAAGTAAAGGAAAAGGAAGGATAGACCTTGATCATGGTCAGTTCAACAATGTGTTGTATGTCCTTGGTCTCGCCTCCAACCTCCTGTCAGTGTACCATATGACCCACACTGGGTCTCCTAAGAAGGTCATATTCTCCCCCGATGAAGTTGAGATCACAGAGATTTCAACTGGTAGAGTCATTGCAAAAGGAGTTGCGAATCATGCTCAAAAGGTATACATGTTTTCACACTTCCTACCTTACTCAAACCCCTATGCTCTTCTCATTAATGCTAATGAAGCCAACAAGTTGTGGCATGAAATATTTGGCCATCTAAATTACAAGTATCTCTCTGATCTTAGTGAGAAAGAAATGGTCATAGGGTTTCCCAAGATAAAATTTTCCAAAGGATTCTGCCAAGGCTGTATCCTAGGAAAACACCCAGAGCATAAGTTTGAGAAAGCTAGTCATGAGAGAACCTTTGCACCCCTTGAGTTGATTCACAGTGATGTTGCTGGCCCATTCCCTCATATGTCCATGAGTCAGGCCAAATATGCATTGACCTTTATTGATGATTTTTCCAGGTATTGTTGGGTTCACTTCATGAAACACAAGTCTGAAGTTTTTGGCCTATTCAAAGTCTTTAAGGCTTTGGTTGAAAACCAGTGTGGAAGGAAACTCAAGGTCCTCATATCTGACAATGTTGGTGAGTATGTCAATTCTACGTTTATTAACTATTGTGCAGATGCAGGTATTCAGATGCAGCATTCTATCCCCTACACACCACAGCAAAATGGTGTTGCTGAGAGGAAGAACAGATCACTGAAGGAGATGGCAACATGCATGATGGAGGCCAAAACTTTGCCACCAAAGTACTGGGCCGAAGCTATGAACTATGCAGCCTATATTCAGAATAGAGTTCCTCACAAACAGCTTGATGGCATGACTCCCTTTGAAGCATGGAGTGGGCACAAGCCAAATGTGACCCATTTCAGGATTTTTGGCTCAAAGGCATGGGCTAGAATCCCGACAGA
>LPNX010352649.1:490226-504537 GCA_001517045.1 Pseudotsuga menziesii | reverse complement strand
TTCTATCAAGGGAGGTTGCAGTGAAGGTTTATGGAGTGGAGAAGCAACAATGAAGTGGGATTTGGAAGAATATATTCTTTACATTGTAGATTAAAAATGGTTTGAACTGAACGAGAAAATATGTTTGACCATTAGTCCACCATATAATTGTCATTCCTGATTATCCAATGGAATATCTCTAGATTATAAATATTAACCTACATTGTATTTGTGACATTCTGGGTTATTCTATTTGTATCACTTCTGAAATAAGTTTTGAACGATACGAAGTTCAAAAAGTTTTATTCTTATTTTAAATTTGCTTTTATCCCACTCCAGGATATGTGAATGGAAGGAATCGATGACGATTTTACTTTGTCTGCTTTACTGGTATTTTTCTAGAACAGTAACCGATCTTGCTTTTTAGATTGAAGAAAAACTTGGAACTTAATCTATTAGAGGTATGGTTGTTGAGAAGTGGCATGTGTGGATGTTGTTTTAGCCATAGGTAAAAGTTAAAACCAGAAAATGTTACATAGAAAGTTTGAGGGTACATTTGTAGATTTCTATTAAAATGTCATTGACCTCTGTGGCATGTGAAACTATACCTAGACACAGCCTTTGCAGTTTAAGACAGGTATTCTTTAACATTCATGCCATCTAAGATGATATTGCATGATCTGTAAAATTTCAAATACACGTGGATGGTGAGTGACTTTACACATTTGCGTTGTGATGTAAATGTGTGCAAAATCTGAAGTTCATCTAAAAAGAGGCCATAGGTCATATGTGTGAATCATGAATTCTCCATTCTATGTCAGCAAGTTGTTGTGGCCCTTACTTTGAGTATGAATGCTAGCATGATTCTGATGGTATGCATTAGAGGACTAAAGGTTGGGAACACCCACTAATTCACTGAAGGTTATATTCTTTACTTCTTATAGAAAGCCAAATTATATAAGTTTCCTGTCTTAAAGTTTCTACATTTTAGCCTTTAGGTACTGAAATGTTTCCCTAGGGAAAAAGAAGTTGCATTCAGTTTAATTCCATGAAGCAAGGTGACTAAACAACCTATGGATGTGAAAACACTTCATTTAACAGTACATTCAGTACTTTGATCATTAACTATTTTTCTGTAATTTTAGTGCGGTAGTTCTAGCTTGCAACATACATTTTCAATATATTATTGTATGTGTCTCCTGCTATATGCAACATTGAGTCTGGGCTAATGTTTTCCAATTTGTCTTGGCAACTAAGAAAGTGGTGCGTCACAATTACTTTTGTTGGTTTTTAAATTTTTTTTTGAGGCATATTCCTTTCTTCAATTGTCACTACTTTCTATATTAGTGAAGCTTCAATCCCTGGCATGTTGGAGATTTTTGCTTCAGCACAAATTATGTTTCCTTGAATGCAGCCACCTGACATGTTAAAGCTAACTCTTTGATACACTAGTACATATGTCATTGCCTTTTGACAACCTTCTTTCCTTCTTTTATGGAAAATAGAAAGCTCTGTTACATGTTTGGTACGTTGGTCCCTTTGGGTAGGGGCTGCATTTAAGAAAGTGATAGTTTAGTAATGCATAAATTCATAGGTAATAGATGATGGATCTTATGCTATGATATGCATATTTAATCATTTAGTGTAGGGCTATTGATTAGAAGAACGAAGCTCTCTTGAGCTGTTAGTAGAGTGTACAGAGGTTGTATAACTATTTTCAGTAAAAGAGGACTCTAACATAGGTGTGTATACCTACATGTAAAAATTAGTAATTGAGCAAGAAATCATTTTTACATTTTATCACAAGAAGGAATTATGGGTCCAACTAATGTAGCAACCTCTAAATGCATGGATTAAAAAGATAAGGAAGAGAAGTTATTGCTATAAGTTGTGGGATAGCTTCATCAAGTCACACAACATAACTCTCATTTGTTTCCTTTTACAAGAACCAATACATGAATCAACACTTTGTAGAGCTAGTTCACTTCCAATATTTCAATTTGAATTTTCTTTCTCCTTGTACATATTTGTAGTTTGTGGTGTAGCACCTTAGCCCTACTTCTTTGTTTCAGTACTGGTGCAAGGTTGCATATGATCCTTATTGCTAACTGCTTTGAAAAGTGACACCATTTCTACAGGCTAGTAGACTGGGGATTACAACTATTGTATCTACTGATTCAATACGGCACATGATGAGGAGTTTTGCAGATGAGAAGGAAAATCCTTTGCTGTGGGCTTCAACATACCATGTGGGGGAGTTTCTAGATCTAGTTACTGTCGTAGAAGCCAAGGCAAAAAAGAAAGCAAAGAAGCTTGCAGGCATGTCTGTAAATGGGCAATCTGTTTCTCAGGGATCTAGTTTATTACCCAATAAAGATGAACCGGGCATGGAAGATTTAACCTTGACCAAACAACAAAGCAGATTCGAACCTTTTGACAATGCAAAGGGATATGAAGCTACGATTGGGATTGAAGCAATAGGCCCTAGATGTATGGCACTTGAAGGTTACAAAGCACAAAGTGAGATGGTAATGGACAGCCTGGATAGATTAATTACTACATGGGAAGGGAGGAAAGAATCTGTGGTGGTTGAAGGTGTGCATTTGAGCCTTAATTTTATGGTAATCTTTTGTCTATCCTATAGACATTTCTAAGTACTATTTTATTGCTAGGCACTGTGCACATAAAGTTGTCATATGTTTTTTTTTAAGATACTATCTGAACTGAGTTCCTTTCTAATAGATGGGGCTTATGAAAAGAAATCCTTCAATAATACCATTTGTGATTTATATTGCAAGTGAAGGTAAACACTTGGAACGTTTTGCAGTCCGTGCAAAGTATATGACCCTAGATCCTGCAAAGAACAAATATGTAAAATATATTCGCAATATACGGACAATCCAAGATTACTTGTGTAAACGAGCTGATAAACATTTAGTTCCAAAGGTAAACAATACTAATGTGGATAGAAGTGTGGCTACTATACATGCGACGGTTTTTAGCTGTTTACGCAGGCGTAGTACAGGTAAACAACTCTATGACCAGACTACAAATACAGTTAGTGTAGTAGAAGAAGAATATAGAAATCAGTGTGTTGCCAATTCAGTTAGCTCAAAGGGGATGTTTCAACTTATTCAGAGGCAAGTGTCTCAGTGCCACCTCATGACACTTGTTAATACGGATGGATCTGTTGCAAAGGCTTGGCCATTTGAGTCAATTGATAATAATGACCACAATGGAACTAAAAGTGGCGTAGGAAATCCTATGTATGGACCTCTTCAAATTGGGAAGGCAGAGCCTGTAAATATTCAATTTGGCAATTTTGGTATTAGTGCTTGGCCTAGTGACACTGGAGGTACTAGCCATGCTAGTAGCATTGATGGTTCAAGGGCAGATGGTACTGAAATTGGTAGTTGTATCTATTCTTCATGTTCAAGCTCACCCAGGATTTCTGAAGGACGTCCTGCAAAGGAGGTACTAATGTTTATCCTCTGCGTTGCTTTCCTGTACAAACTAGATGCTTATATTTTACTCCTATCAAGGACTTTGAAGTACTGTCAAGAGTCAATAGTCACAGTGAATAGGTTATGGGTTAATATTTCTCCTTGATTATAAACACATCAAGGAAACACATGCCTTCTAGAACTTTTGGATGTATTTCATTTTCTTAGCTCATCTTTTAGATTGAGCCTATTTATGTTGTTAAGGCTGTTTTTCTTTTATGATTTTAAATGTTCTCCCAATGCAAGTCAAAAATGTGTTAGATTGACGTTGAGTAAATGATTTTGTTGTTAAAGGAGTTTGTGCACATTAGCCTTATGTAACTTAAATGTTTTGATTAATTCTTTACTTCTTCCTTTGCCTCATTTCTCTCTTTACCTGTTTTTAAAAGACTTTGAAGAGATTAGAGTGGATAGTGCACTATCTGCTTTTTAAATATCTTTGGGTTTCTTATTTTTGTTGGTACAAACCCTTATTCTTATGTTCTTTTTGCCAATTTAACCTGGTTGTCTATTACAGGGATAACACAAAGACTGCACTATTGGATGCCATGTATGTGTTTCTCAAGAGGCCAGAGTATATCAAATATGTGTCAAATTTGGTCACTGTTTGTTCTCGAATTCTTTTGACTGGACCACCAGGTTAGTGACTATTAGTATTTTTTGTCTCTGATAAATTGCATGCTTCAAATTGCAGTGTGATATGCCCAGTTAGTTCACCTTTTTATTGATAAACCTGCTCATGGTGGAAATTAGACTCGAAGGGGTCTAGCTGCACTTTATTTTTTAGTCTTGCAATTTTTTACGTATTCAAGTGTTATTAGTCAGTTGTCTATTTTTTACTTTTGTCTAGTTTATGTCTAGCACAAGGGGGTGGGGGTATTTCCTAAGTAATACTACTAAGGAAAAGGTGATTATATAGGTAAACCACAATAGATTTATAAGTTTGGTTAAAAGAGAAAATAAAGGATGGTGGGATAGTATAGTAGTGTCTTTTTTTGTTGGGAAATTGAGTCAAACAAGGCCAACAAGGAAGTTTATGTAGTCAACAATGATATAAAGGTGATGGAAAGTAAACACCTATTCAACTCCTTGAATGATATGCTTACATCAAAGGTTAAACACTTAAAAAAAACGGGGAAGGATAGTCTATAGGCATGCATGTTGGTCACCCAAACAAGAAATATTACCTTTCGTTCATGAATTCAAAGAGTATATTAAGAAAGATAAACATATAAATATCACTCTTAGACACTATATAACTATATTCAACAATAAAATAAGTTCTTACTTTATTAATATCCAGGTCTATGTTAAGATAAATAAAACCTTATTTATAAACCTTGAACATTTAAGAATAACATTACATTTAACTCATAAATGCTTAAAATATGTCTTCTTAGGTTCTAGGGTATTTTTACGACAATCCAAAACATATAACCATCCATCATCTCCACAAGTGTTTCAATCCATCTAAGCCATACACTTCATAAGTTTTCTTTGTTCAACTTCATAAGTTTTAGCAGAATTCTGCGCCATAATATTCATACATTAGTTCAACTCCTATGCGATTGGTATTTTGACACTGTGTAACATCGTGAGCTCTTATGCAGTATTTAAAAAAAAAAAAACTTCACTACCGTCACTTAAGCGACAGTTCTCCATGTCACTTAAGCGACGATTAATGTTTATATCCATCGCTTCACTGATGGTTTCTTATGTCGCTTCACTGACGCTTTATATTTATATTCATTGCTTAACTGACAGTTATTCATGTCGCTTAACCGACGCTTCATCTTCATATTCATCGCTTAACCGACGGTTTCTCATGTCTCTTAACCGACGCCGTACATTTAACCGACGATAACTAAGGTGTCACTTAACCGATGGATTAAACCAATGTCGAATAACCGACGACAGGCCACCGATGCTTTAAAAAAAATCATACTGTCGTACATGCAACAGCGAAGTGTCGAAAATCCGACAATACGGCCGTCGGATTTTTGGTCGAAATGTAGTAGTGTTTGCATAACTCTTTGAACTCATTTTATGTGAATTCTCCGCCATTATATGATAGAAAGGTCTTGATCTTCTTTTCAGTGTGGTTCTCGATCAAGGCTTTGAATTCCTTAAACTTGCTGAAAACTTCATATTTGTTCTTCGTAAAATATATCCATGTCTTCCTAGAAAAATCATCAATAAAGGAAACATAGTATACATACCAGCTTAAAGAACTGGATGACATTGGACCGCATACATCGGAGTGAATGATTTCCAAGATTCCTTTTGCCTTGCTCTCGCTACTTGGAAATGTTTTCTTTGTGGTCTTTCCTTTCGCACATCCTTTACAGACTCCATCAAGTTTTGCTTGAATTTTTGGAAGACCTTCAATAGCTTTGCTTGCAAGTGGTAATACTCTATAATGCACATGCGCAAGACTTCTATGCCAAAGTTCATTTGGATATATTGTGTCATGGACCAAAGCTTGTTCTAGATGGCCCTTCAATTTGTATAGACCTCCCTCTTGTTCCCCAATTAGTACTGCATCATTAATAGTCTTTCCCTTTGGCCACATGATAACTTGGCCATCTATAAATGCAACTCTCATGCCTTTTGCATCTAATTCAGATATGGAGAGGAGGTTCTTCTTTAGTCCTGGTACAAACAATACATCTTACATATTCATAGAATTTCTAGAGTCTAGCTTATCGGAGGATTCCCCACTACCTTTTATTGGATACTGGTAGTCATCTCCAAGTTTCACCTTATGGGGTGATTCATGTTCTGATAGTTTCACAAAGGACTCTTTCAATCCTCTCATATGTTTGGAAGCCCCACTGTCTATAAGCCAATCATTGCTTCCATGTGTGATGTTTCTCATGAGAGTGGAAATCAAGACATATTCTTCATCACTTGAAGAATCATCACTTTCTTGTCTGATTCTCTTTGTGGAAGGCTCATCATCCTCTGCAGCATGAGCATGATGTCTTCTCTTGTTTCCCTTTTTTTTATTTTGTATTTTAGGACAATATTTTGCAAAGTTTCCTACTTCATCACATGTATAACATCTGATTCTAGACAAATATTTTCTAGTGTTAATTTTATGGAAATGCTTACCTATGGAGTGATGAGAACTTATTTTTCTTTTCTTGGAGTCAAATATGAGGGCTTGATATTCACTTCCTATCTTTTCTTCTCGAGCTGCTATCGGAGCTTCTTCTTGAGAGCATTCTTCCCATAGTCTACTAAATTTGACTAGATTCTTTCTGGCACAGATCCCTTGAATAAAGGATTCCCATGATCTAGGGATACCATTCAAGGTGGTCATCACAATCTCTACATTCTCCACTTCTTCATCTACTGTTCTCAGCTATTCCTTGATCAGAGAGACCCTTGTAAAGTAATACTAGATGGTCTCTACATTCTGGATCTTTACATTCTTCAGTTGGTTTCTTAGAGTCATCTTTTGGTTTATGTTCTTCCCTTCAAATAGTTTGGTCAAGGCATCAAACATAGCTTAGGTGTTTTTAGGGAGGACACTTGTGGTATGAGGTGATCCTTGATTGAATCAGTAATAATCCTCTTAGCCATGACCAATTTCTTCTTGTGTAAGGCCTTAGCCTCATATCCTTCTGGAACTGAAACCTCCTCATTGATATAGGAGTCCAACTCATTTTCTTCCAGGACCAGGGAGATCCTATACTTCCAGGATCGAAAGTTATCAAATCCCTCAAGCTTTTCATCAAGCTTGGTATGATGAGAAATCTTAACTGAGAACCTCAAATGGAAATACAAAAGATTTAGATCTTACTAGGTCAAGATGTTAGATCTGGATTTGGAGCTGAATTTCTGCAGTGCTCGTTGAGGAGTAGATTAGGGTTTGACTTTCCTGAAGTTCTATCCAGCCAAAATCTTTGATATTGATCTCTAAACTTTGATTTTGAGGAGGAGATCAATCCAGGCCTGGGATCACTAAAAAATTTCACTTCTATGGAAAGCCCTAATTTTTGGCAATAGTGTCGGGTCCAAAACTGAAAAAAAATCAGAATCAGATTCTGTTTTGATAGAATAATGTCTCGTGGGGAGGAGAGTCAGCCCAACCTTATTTTCCTGAAAATATATGGAGAGAGATCTAAAAAGTAGGAATCCCTAGTTCCCGCAGCTACGCAGTGTCTTGTTCTCAGGTTAGATCTGATACCATGTTAGATTTTATCATTCAAGCTAGCATTATATTAGGACCTTTAACTGAGAGAATAACAAGCACAACAATCAAAAACAAGAGACAATGAACACAATGTTTTTCCTCAGGGAAACCATAAATGGAGAAAACCCCACAACTTCCTTAAAGATAGAATCAACACCAAAAGTAAAACCGCAAAATAGTAAGATGATCTCTCGACAACAGTAGCCTCTTTCTTTCTAGCCCCATCAACTTCTTCTCTCTTAGTTATGTGCTACAACTGAGTGTGAGTGAGTGTGTGATAAATAGAGAGGATCACTCTCTATTTATACTAATTATTGACTTGGAAATAACTCACTAGCATCGAATTCTCTAGGAGATTCTAATAACCCTAGGGCCCCAGAACTGTGGAGACTTTAACCCTTGAACAATAGGAGGGTTACCCACAATGACTTGACATGACTTGTTTGCATTATAGAACCTCCCGATAGGAACATCGGGGGCATGACATGACTCAATTACATTATAGATACTTCACAGAATAAATATCGGGGTATAATACATGTAATATACAAGTGAATACATCCTGAAGTTACATATACATCAACAGGACTATCTTTAGCTTCAGAAGTAAAATATATTGATTCTGAGAATGAGAATCTACAAAGAAGCATCAAACAATATAGGTGTCAGATAGAATTCTTGCATGAAACAAATGAAGGATTAGTAGTAGCCAACAGAAGATTAAGAGAGGATTTACAATAGGTTAATAGCCATTACCAAGAGTTAATTGCAGTCTCCAAGAAATCATTGAAGAGGAAAAGGTGGACACAAAGTCTGTGTGCAGAGTTGAAGTAGAATGTTCAAGAAATAACTAAACAAAATCAGGAATTATCAAAAAGAGTAAAAGACCTAGAAGCTAAGCAGTGGAGAACCAGGAGGAGACTCAAGCTTTGGAAGGGATAGCCCTTTTGGCAGAGGCTGCTAAAGATTTGTAAAATGATTTAAGTGATAGGTGTTGTTAGTTAATTTTTGTAAATAAATTATTTTAGTTTGAACAACTTTACTTTGTTAAGTGATTCGATGGTCTGACCTAAAAGGTAGTTATTCAGTTAGGTAACTATTTTTGATGTAACCAAGATAAAAGTAGGACTGTAGAATGAAGGAGGGTTCGAATTTTGTACAAGGGGAGGCTATCAAGCTATTGTATACAGAGCTAAGTTCAAAAACTCTTATGTACTTTGGATTACTGATTATGTTATATATGCAATATATAAGCCCATTTTATCCTATTTGCTAGTTTCATTTCTGATTGGTGTGATCCTTCAGTTTATAAATTCATTTCTTGTTTATGGTTATTTCACATGGAATGCTTATGAACTATGGATGAAACTCAGTACTATTCTTATGGTGTTCTTGTTTATGTTTCATATATTATACATGTCAGTCTTATATTGTTGCATCATTTAGTATTTGTCTTAGCCTTATTATTTTTTACCCTCTTGTTTACAAACTGCAAAACCAAAACCCTAAAAACCGGTTTTACTTAGTTTTATTTTATGAAATTGTGTTGGCTTGTTCTTTAGTAGTATGAGACCAATTTCTTGCACTAACATATTTGGCACCACTGTCGGGCATAAAGCTAAAGCATACTTTCCCTAGGTTATTCATCATTCAACTGGTTTTGAGAAGTGGACAAAACCAGCAAATCATAAAGATTACATTTCACCAAACAGTTCACCATTACACCTAGGTGTCTTAGACCCATAGCAAATTCTAAAAACAACTAGGAAAATTAAGAGGTCTCAATCATCTCTAGCCTTATGTAACCCTGAACAAATTGACCTATTGTCACCCTTTTCATTTGCAAAGGAATAAGAACAAGATTCATCATGGTTAAAACCTACAATCCCTGTTAGTAGTTTTCAAATCTTTACTGATCCTCAGTCCTTCAAGAAAGAAAAAGCCCTATCTCCTGGGAAAATCCCTTTATTTCAGTTTAAAGTTAGTAAGAGTCCTTTTTATCCAAGTTCCAGTCAATATTTTCCTTCATCTAAACCATTTAGTTTAAAAATGGCATCCCAATAGCAGCCATTAGATATGATGGATAGAATGGTGGCAGCTAGGTATGCACCATTAGTTTTACCTCAGCCCTTAAATGCTCTTCTTGGTGAAGATTAACAAAATTACTTTCCTAGGTTTAATGGACAATGTGAGACAATAGTTGAAGAGCACTGGGATGCATTTCTCAGCTATGCAGATAATCAAAATATTGAGTCAAAAGATGAGTGGATGAGAATGTTTGCACAGAGTCTAGATGGAGAGGTTAGAAAATGGTTCAGAGAGTTACCAGCAAATTCCATTACTTTAATAGAGGAGCTTCAGGATGTTTTCATGAGATATTGGGATGATACTAAGGATCATACATATTACATTACAGATTTTGGAGCTCTAAGAAGGAAGAAAGATGAAACTATAGTTGACTTCTCTAAGATGTTTAACAAAATGTATGCATGAATCCTTGCATAAATCAAGCCTTCTGAAACTTTAGCGAAACTCACCTATGCTAATGCTTTTGATCATGATTTTTCCTTACTCCTAAGAGAATGGAGATCTATCACTTTACTGAATATGCAAGAAGAATAATTAGAGGTAGAATCTAATATTCTTGCCTCTAACAGATTGATGGTAAACTCAACTCAACAAGCTTATGACAAAAAAGGTAAAAGGGAGGCAGCTCCAGTAGTTTAAACATCAGAGCTTGCAGATGGTAAAATTGATGAGATGGCAAAATTAGTGAAAATCCTAACAAAAAAATTAAATAATTTGGAATTGGAAAAAAATCCCAATAGGCCTGCTCAAGAAGGGGACATAAACCTTAATAACCCAAATCAGTTTAGAAGACAGTTTGCACCTCATTTTATCCCTAGAGAGAGAAGGAATAATGATATGCAAAGAGAAAGGAGAGAAGCTGAAGATCAAAAGGTTCCACCCCCACTTCAAAACAATGTCACTGATGAAGGAGAAATATAAGAGGATGAGCATTTTGAGGATCCAGATCAAGATATAAATTATTTTGGAGAACAGTTGATTGAAGGTTTTGTGACTGAGGAAGACTTTTTAAATTCTGAATATTATGATGCAATTTTTTTTCAGACAGAAGATGATTTAAACCTTGAAGTAACATCTGATATATATTATTCTGATCCTAAGAAAACTCTAAATTTGAGGTCAGGACCAAATAAGTTGGTTCAAAACCCTAAAAAGAAGGTAATTCTTCCTCCTAAACAACAATCAAATCCAACATTAGAAAAAAGACAAAATCATCCTTAATCCAGAGAAGGTTATTGAAGTTGAAGAAGTGCATAAGAATATATAGAATTTTAACTTTGATAATGAATTGTGCAAAATTAAAGTCCCAATTCCTTTCATTGAATTGATTAAAAATCCCTGTTATAAGAATTTAGTTTTGAAAATGATGGGTTTAGCAACCAATCAAGTAACTTCTGACACAGTAAACTTACAGGAGGAGAATCCCAAGATTTTTATTGGATTAGCTTTAGTAGAGAAAACTGAGAATGATGCAAGTGCATCCCCACATTTTTATATCACATTAACCATCCATGAGCAAATGATCCATAATTGTCTTTTGGATTCAGGAGCATCTCATAATATAATTCCAAAAGAACTCATGGAAGATTTGGGATTGAGCATAACAAAACCTTATCATGATTTGTATGCTTTTGATTCTAGAGCTATAAAATATTTAGGAGTGATAAAGGACATGGTGGTTACCTTAGCTCAGCTACCAATGAAAAGTGTTATTATGGATGTAGTAGTGGAAGATATCACACCTAAATTTGGAATGCTCCTTTCTAGATCTTGGGCTAAGAAAGTGGGGGGAACTTTATAGATGAACTTAACATATACAACCATCCCTATCTTTGTGTTGGAGACATTTACCTTCGTACTCACTCCTTCGGTCAAATTGGCCTAGTTAAACCACTATCCTAAGTTTAATTGACATCAGTGGAGCATTAATTACCATCATCCCAGTCACTCCCACACCTACCTATAGTCAAGGAGGCTAACTTAGCCTTTCCTACAGTCAAGGAGGCTAACTGGAGCACTCCAGGGGTCATCTGTGTGACATTCATGCACCTAATTGCTAACTGGGGGTTACTTTCAGTTCAACCAATCAGTTACAGTCAGTTAAGGTGCCTCCATGCATTAAATATATTATTAAATGATTATTTAATATTATTTTAATGAACTGGAGTGAACAAGGCGCCTTCACCAACTTCTAATGGTCAGTTCAGCTTCAGTTAACCTCATCAGGGTTTATTGGAGTCATGCAGTACTAGCACTTGATGATTGGATTGCTATGACATGTGTTTGATCTCCTTCAGTTGAGATTCAGTCATTTATTGCACTCCAACTTCAGTTAGGGTTTGGTGAGTCAATTAGGTTTTTGGTCAAGTGGTTAACTGAGTGAGATTGCATGGCAAAGAGTCAGTTAAGCTAGACTCACTCATTGAATTCGAATTGTTCCTTAGGTATTCAAATTCTTCATTGAGTTAAGCCATTGCTCATGCATGGAAATTGTAATCCTTTATTGTTTGTATAATATACAGAGAGGAAACCTATTTGGTATTCCAGTTATTTCCAATTCATGAGTATTTGTTAATTATTCTTTGATGATTTTGATTCCTAGTTCCTAGATCATGTGCAAGAATTAATATGGTATCAGAGCATGCGGCGGGACGAAGATCAATCTCTCAAGAACAAGCTTTTTGACAGATTTCTCCATGAAATTTGAGCAATAGCTCAAGAATCCAGCACTGCACCAGAAGCCAAGGCTTACCACTCAATATCCCAAGTAAAGAACTTGTTGATCAAGCTTGCTTGATTGACTATGCTGGGTGTGATGAAAGCCTAAATGTACAGGCTTTCCGACCTTATGGTGCCCTTTTTTGTTTTGATTTGCAGGTATTAACAGGTACAACTTCGAATGGACTCATCAATCCCTCCTCTCACCCCATTCACAAGCTATTCGGAATGGAATTTGAAGATGATTACATATCTCAAGAGACGAGGTATCTATGAGGTGTCTATTGGAATTGGAAGAGAGACTTATGAGAATGAGAATGACTAGCTAAATGACATTGACAGATTTTTTGGTTCAATAGCTCTGGCCCTTGATGATAGCTTGTGCTACCTTATTTGTTCTATTGAATACCCAAAGGAAGTCTGGACAATATTGGACAGAACCTTTGGCAAGCACAATGAGGATCATTATAGTGCTTTGGAGATCATAGCCAACACCACAAGAGTTCTTCACTCAAAATTCACGGCCACTACTCTCTCTGATGAAGTTGTTCAAGATGAAGATGAAGCAGAATCTTCTACACAGTCAATTCGAATTGAAGAAAGTCTCCATGAAGTGACTCCTTCTCCTGATGCTCCGGAAGTTCATGAGATCTCTGATATCTCATCTCCTCATATTGCTGAAATAGAAGAAGAAATTCTAATCTCTGATATTGAAAAAAAATACTGCTGCACTTCCATGCAAACATTCATCGGTGATTTTCCTTTGAATTCTGTGCAAAATTTACCAGTAATTGCTTCCGAAAGTGAGGAGAAATTTGATTTTTCTACCTCTAATGTTGCTGCTGGTGTGAAAATATGTGATACCTTGGATATTTTGGAATAAATATCAGATTACCAAAGTGACACATTCGCTCCCCATGATCTATATCTTCCAGCAAATTCCTGCAGGATTGCATGCACCAAAATTCAGAATTTTGAAGAAGAAAAACACTGTGCATCCACCGTCTCGGTTGACCATAATTTTGGATCTGATATGAACCTTATTGGATATGGTATGATATTATTTGGATCTGATATGATATTTCTTGGTTCAAAATTTCAGGTTCATAAACCTTCAGTACTTCTTGTAGCTGTTCTCATCAACGGTGTGAAGAAACAAGTACCGCAAGTCTCCTACAAAACTGCTGCTAGGGATTTGATTTCATTTCACAGTTTTGGATCTGTTGTGAACTTATTTAGATCTAATTTACATTCTGATCTGATATTATTTTGTTCATATTTTAAAATTCAAGATGTTTTAGTCATTCTTGTAGCTTCTTTCACCAATTCCGGTGTGAAAAATCAAGTACCGCAATTCTTCTTCAAATTTGCTTATGGGGATTTGGTGTTAGTTTCCTCCTGTGAGGTTGCTGATATTTTATTTTGTGAATCATTAGATATTTCTGAAGCTATATCAGATTATGGATCTCAAGCATTCACTCTCCAGAGTCCCATGGATTCTCTACCTTTGGTCACAAGCTCATCTCCTCACAGAACTAGTAAAAAGGAAGACATTCTGCATCCGCTTGGACACTTGCTCCTAAACATTGGGGCTGATTTTACCACTCATGGTTTGCTGTTCAAAGCTGCAACATATCAGTTTATTGAGTGTTCCACACATGTTTTGAATCCTCAAGAACCTTTGCTCTCTCTTCAGATGATTTCAGTTGCTCTACATGGGTCCAGTTTTCACCGTGTAGCTGTTTGTATTTCTGATTTAGTTGAGTGCATTGTTCTTCTTCCAAAGTGGAAGATTCCTCCAGACATATTCACCAAGATATTT
>LPNX010352649.1:402795-489918 GCA_001517045.1 Pseudotsuga menziesii | reverse complement strand
GAACAAGGTGCCTTCACCAACTTCTGATGGTCAGTTCAGCTTCAGTTAACCTCATCAGGGTTTATTGGAGTCATGTAGTACTAGCACTTGATGATTGGATTTATATGACATGTATTTGATCTCATTCAGTTGAGATTCAGTCATTTATTGCACTCCAACTTCAGTTAGGGTTTGGTGAGTCAATTAGGGTTTTGGTCAAGTGGTTAATAGAGTAAGATTGCATGGCAAAGAGTCAGTTAAGATAGACTCACTCATTGAATTCGAATTGTTCCTTAGGTATTTGAATTCTTCATTGAGTTAAGCCATTGCTCATGCATGGAAATTGTAATCCTTTATTGTTTATATAATATACAGAGAGGAAACCTATTTGGTATTCCAGTTATTTCCAATTCATGAGTATTTGTTAATTATTCTTTGATGATTTTGATTCCTAGTTCCTAGATCATGTGCAAGAATTAATACTTTGGAGGTGAGAATAGGAGGTTGTATAGAGAGTTACAATATGCTTATATTGTGACTAATGACAAGAATCCTACAAATCATCCATTATATGCTATTGAAAAGGATTTGGTGACTTGTATGTTGCACTTTAGTGATGATAACACTAATGGCATATTGCAGGCTGAAAAAGAGATACCAGTCAAGCATTCTATAGAACAGAAGGATGAACTTTGGCAGATGTATTTTGATGGCTCTTCATCCAAGGAGGGAGCAGGAACAGGTATTTTGTTGATTTATCCTGGTGGCGAATCAATAAGTTTGATGTACAAATTGGAATTTGTAACCAAAAACAACACAACAGAGTATGAGGTAGTTTTGTTGGGTTTAAACGCTGCAAAGGACTAGGTATTCAGCAAATTTCTGTTTATGGCAACTCTGAGTTGGTTGTTCAGCAAGTAAGGAATAACTATTAAGTAAAACAAGATTTGTTGAAAGTATACAGGAACAAAGTATGGGATATGATAGATAATTTATTTGTGGCATTCAATATTTCCTATATTCCTAGAGATCATAACCAAACTGTTGATTCTCTTTCCCTAGTAGCTACACATTTCAAGATTCCTAAATCAACTCAGCTGAAATATCCTATTGAAGTTAGGTACAAACCTTCTGTGCCTGGTAATATAAAGCAATGGAGAGTTTTTGAGGATGATTTAGAGATTAAAATGCTTTTAGATCTAACTGGTAAGTTCTCTAACTCCTTAATTGACCAAGAACGGGATGATGAAACTGGATATACTGACGGTGTTGCAAAAAATGAAAGTGCAGGTCATAAAATCGTTGAGCTGAAAAGCAATTTTATTCCTAAGGGTTTGGTGCCTTTAGAGAGGATTTTTTTGAAGGATGATACCCCATTAAAACCATATATGCAGTCTTCAGAGGAGAATGTAATGGATTTTAATGTTGGCACAAAGGAACATCCCAGGATGGTGAAGATCTCAAAGGCACTTACAACAGAGCAAAGAAACAAGTACATCAAGCTGTTAAAAGAATATGTTGATATCTTTTCTTGGTCATATGAATATTTGAAGACTTATGATACTAGTATTATACACCATAAAGTGCCTTTGAAACCAAATGTCAAATCATTTAGACATAAACTGAGGAGAATCAATCCTTCTTTATTCCCCATCATAGAAAAGGAGATAAAAATTTTGTTGGATGCTAAGATCATTGTTCCTCTTCGATATTCTTCATGGGTAGAAAATCTAGTACCTGTCAGAAAGAAAAATGGAGAAATAAGATTGTGTGCTGACTTCTATAATCTGAATAGGTCTTCACTTAAAGACAACTATCCTTTACCAAAAATTGAACAAATATTGTAGAAGGCAGTGGGTGCACAAGGGATTTCAATGGTGGATGGTTTTTCAAGGTATAACCAAATTGCAATGCACCTTGATGACAGAGAAAAGATAGCCTTCACTACCCCTTGGGGTAATTTCAGGTACAACAAAATGCCATTTGGATTAATGAATGATGGAGATACCTTTCAAAGAGCGATGGACATAGATTTTGTTGGAGAGAAAGATAAGTTTGTGGTGATCTATTTGGATGACATAATAGTCTTCTCACAGTCTGATGAAGAGCACTTCAAGAACCTAAAACAAACTTTCTTGAAATGCAAAAAATATGGACTGTCTCTCAATCCAAAAAAGTCACATTTTGTTGTATAGGAGGGTAAGTTGTTGGGTCATTTGGTTTCAGTTGATGGCATAAGGATAGATCCAGAAAGGGTAAAATTCTATTTTGAAGATCAGTTTACTGAGAAGTAAGAAGGATGTGCAACCTTTTATTCAAAAAATAAATTTTCTGTGTTGGTTCATACCAAATTTTTCTAAAAACCATTAAACAAATAACAGCCATGTTGAAAAAAGATTAGGAAGTGAAGTGGAATGGAGAGGATAGGAATTCATTTGAGAAGAGTAAGTTGGATCTTATGGAAGCACCAGTGCTAGTGAGTCCTAATTTTTCAAAGGAATTTCTGAATTTTCCTTTTGCATCAAAGGATACTTTAGCAGTTGTTTTGTTACAGAAGAATAATGATGGACTTGAGTAGCCAATTGCATTTTTCAGCAAGACCCTCAGAGACTCGGAGTTGAAGTACAGCACTTTGGAGAAACAAGCTTACTCATTGGTAAAGGCATTAAAATTCTTTAGAATTTATGTTTTACATTCTAAAATCATTGCTTATGTTCCTAATGCTGCCATTAAGGATATATTAACTCAACCTAGTAGTGAAGAAAAAAGACGAAAATGAATTGCTAAGATAATGGAATATGACATGGACATTAAGCCTACAAAACTAGTGAAGGGACAGGGTTTGGATAAATTACTAGTTGATTCAAATTGTCAATAATTAGGTCTTCATCTGATGGCAGAATAGTCTGTACAAGAAGAATTGCAAGCTGAACAAGAGAAGGAAAAGATTATGGAGAAGTATGCAGAATCCACATGGTATGTAGACATTCTACGTTTCCTTTTGTATTTACAATGCTCTGAACATCTAGATAAAAAGGATGCTAGGTCTTTGAAGTTGAGAGCTACTAAATATTGTTTGATAGAACAGCAGTTGTTTTGGAAAGATCCAGGAGGTATTCTGCTTAGATGTTTGGACAAGCCAGAAGTTGAGGAGGTAATCTTAGAATCTCATGAAGGTGCTTGCGAGGGACATAAATATTGGAAGGAAACTACTTATAAAGTCTTGAGGTTTGCATATTATTGGCCTTCTTTATTCTCTGATGCATAACAGCAGCTAAGAACTTGTGTCCCATGTCAAAATTTTGCTGGTAAGAAAAATTTAGTGTCTTTACGTTTGAATTATATTGCAATGAATGCTCATTTTCAGCAGTGGGGCTTGGACTTTATAGGGTAGATAAATCCTTCTTCTTGAGGGCAGCATAAATGGATTTTGACAGCTATATATTTCTTCACTAAATGGGTAGAATCTATCCCCACAAGAAATGCAACAGACAAGGTAATCATTGGTTTTATTAAGGAAAATATTCTTAGAATATTTGGATGTCCCAAGAAGTTATTGACTGGTAATGCTAAAGCTTTTAAATCCAAACCTATGGTGACATTTTGTGAAGAGAATGGGATTTTTTTGAAACACTCAACACCTTATTGGGCCTCAAGGAAATGGGTTAGCTGAGTCAACCAATAAGAGAATTATTCAAAGCATCAAGAAGTTGTTGAGTCAGAATAAACGGTCATGGGAATTAATGTTAAAATATGCACTATGGGCTCATAGGATAACAACTTAAAAGGCAATTGGAACTTCTCCTTTTCAATTGGTATATGGAACTGATGTAGTGTTTCCTATTCAACTTGGTATTCTAGTGATGAAATTTCTTCAAAATAGTCAAGAGGAACCTAGTGACATTCAAAGGAGAATTTATGCACTAATGGAGTTACAGCAAGCGTGTGAATCAATAGAAGAAAAGGCTCAGATGTACAGAAGGAAGGTCAAAGAAAGGTTTGATAGAAAGATCAAACAGAACACCTTTTTTAATGGAGATATGGTTTTGAGATGGGATGCTAGAAAGGAACAGAAAGGAAAACATGGTAAGTTTGATCATTTATGTTTTGGTCCTTTCATAGTGTCAAATATTTTGGAGAATAATACTTTTGTATTACAAACCTTGGATGGTGAAGAGTTGTCTAATCTAGTCAATGGACGATTCCTCAAACATTTTTACAGTTTTTGAGGGAAAAAATTTTCATTTTCATTGTATATACCAATGTGTGAAGGTTTGAATAAAGATTCCATAGCCCAATGGATATTTTGCAAAAAAAGTAGACAGTTTTAGTTATAGTACATACATCACTTATCTACAAGTTCTTAAAGCCTCATATGGAGGACTTTATCCCACAGCAGGAGCCAGATGTTATAACTTGTTTTTGTTTTCTAGTTTGAATCATATGCTTGTCATAAAACATGATTCATCTTATTGCTTTAACATTTTTGAGCTTGGTTTTTTGTAATGTCCCCGACCCTCTGACTAGTGAAGAGGACGCTACCATGGCCTTAACCATCTGGGAAACCAGCTCCATCAACATGTGCACTAATAAACGTTGAAACAAAATTCATTGAAGTAGAACATACACATATACAATTATTTATCATACATAGCGGAAGAAACATACATTCATACAAGCATTCAACATGTTCACCATATTCATTAACAGTAAAATGATTGCAGGAGTAAAATAGACAAGATTACTTATCTTATGAAGAACTCGTTTCGCAACCAGCTACGTCGCTGCAATGTTCCACCCAACTGTAGGCTATCATGCTCCTATATCTCTCAGTAATGCTTCCACCCTCGAGCTGGGCATGATTCCCTAAGGAATAAGGAACAAGCAGGCTTACACATAGCTAAGCATACACAAAACACAGCCAAGCCAACACAGTTGGGTTTATCAGGCCATCAACAAGATAGCCAAGCCAACATGGTCATGTTTATCAAGCCATCAAGGAGCTGGGAAAGGCTAAATGCTAAGCTGGTGAGCCCATTACATAGCTAGGAACACCTATACCAGAACTAGCCTGACTTCTAAGACACCCACACACACCCAACACAAGGAATCAGTCCCTTCTCTGCTACACAGTCCCTCAGGCCTTGACTTCCCTTCCAGTGCTATTCAGGGGTTGTGGAGAAGAAAGCCATCCCTCTAGCTCTATCTGTGTGGTTTCCAAACACACCAAGTTTATCAAGCAAACCAAGACCCCATCCCTACTCCAAACATAGTCCGAAGACCAACCACTGCATACACACAGTCACACAAGCAATTCATAGCTTGGTTAAGGAAAAACATCTCCTGAGTCATTCTTGGCCCTATCATGGCCAAAAATGACTCCAAAACAACCTACAACAGCCCTCAAAATGTATCAGCAACACAATTCACAATGTGGGGAAAGAACAGTCCGTCCTGGACAACAAAGCCACCGAGGAAAACTTACACAGACCACACTGGGGAAGAAAAATACACACTCCCAACCTATGCGTGAGGGAAATTTTACATTAGAACTCTAGAATTCAGATGGAAAACATGCTAAATACCATTCTTTGGAAACATGAATGACATCCAAATTGCTCCCCCCCCCTCCTGGTTGCATGAGACCAACCGAAAAAGAAGCTTGTGCATGGGGATTCTCAGACTACCATCCCCGCGTGAGAATGAATAGACAAGGGAAGGAATGGTGTAGTGGATAGAGTGGAATGAGGGGTGTAGTCATTCTTCTGCCCATTGTGAGGTTCAATCCGCTGGTGGAGTGTCCATGTGGACAAGGACTGACAGTCCTGCCACACTCCACTCCCAGCCATAACTGCCCCAGCTAACAGTAGCAGTTCTTAATGGTGGTGGTTGGATAAGACAAGGTGGTGACACATGGCTTTTTCCCCCATTTCCCAAGGTTTGACATCCCCCACCCTTATCCTTGTGAAAATCATGCCCCTTCTCAATTTAGTTGCTGCAAACATAGTTGGTTGGGGTTCATTTTAATTAAAGATACATATTTACATGATGACAAAACTCAATATATGTCGTATACCATGATAGACCATTGGCAACAATTCCGTTCGCCAAAACATAACGCAACTAAATCGATGGTGGGTATTTTCTCTTTAGATCCACACCACGATTCATTACAATATATACGTCATGTATGTTTAATGCAAATGGTTCAAATCGGGGTGTTACATTCCCCTCCCCTTTATTAGGCCTGTCCTTAGTGTTTTACAAAATTGAACAAAATGCTACACTGGTACTGCCTCAGTGTTCCGTATAATTGAACAAAAATGGATGTGCCAATCGCATGGCATCCTCCAGCTCCCATGTATCCTCTTCAGGTCTGTAGTGCTCCCATTGCACCTTTACCTGACCTATGGCTCGGTTCTGGAGCATTGTGACCTTCCTATCGAGGATGCGCATTGGCTCAGTTCAGAACTCTCCCTCGGGTTCCACCTGAATCACATCCCAATTTATCACCTGGTTAGGATCATGTACATATCTTTTAAGCAAAGAAACATGAAAAACATTATGAGCCCTAGTGCTAGCAGGAAATGCAAGTCTATATGCAACTGGCCCTATTCTTTCAAGCACTTCAAATGGCCCACAATATCTAGATGACAGCTTGGCACAACTTCCAACCTTCAAGGAACTCTTCCTTGCCCTCACTCTAAGGTAAACATGATCCCCAACACTGAAATCCCTATTCACCCTATGCTTATCTGCATAGCTTTTCTGTTTGTCCCTTGCTGCTTTCAAATTTTTCCTAATCTTTACAACCTCTTGTTCCATTTCCCTAAGCAATTCTGGCCCAAGAACAACCCTGTTCACTTGGTTATCCCAAGTCACTGGTGTCCTACACCTTCTTCCATACAAAGCTTCATACGGACTCATCCCCAAGGATGCCTTCCGTCCATTGTTATAAGCTAACTCTACCAAGTGTAAGTAATCTTCCCACTTGGTTGGTTTGTCCATCATGTACATGTGAAGCATGTCTTCAAGCACCTGATTAAATCTCTCTATCTTCCCATCCGTCTGAGGATGGTATGCAATGATGAATTTTAGATTTGTACCCAAATATGCAAACAACCCCTTCCAAAAGTTGGAAGTGAACTTGACATCTCTGTCAGAGACTATTGCCTTAGGCAATCCATGCAATTTGAAAATCTCCTTCATGAAGATCTTTGCAATGTCATCTGTCTTATGCATAGAATTAACCGGTATAAAATGTGCTGCCTTTGTCAACTTGTCCACCACAACCATGATGAAATCATGTTGTCTCCAAGTCATCGGCAATCCTGTAATAAAATCCATGGAAATAACTTCCCATTTCCATTCCAGAACTGGCAAAGGCTGCAACAAACCTATAGGGTTTTGATGCTCAACGTTTACCTGTTGACATTTCATACACCTCGAAATGTACTCAGCCATATCCCTTTTCATTCCTAGCCAAAAGTACTTCTTTCTAGCTGTAGCAATGGTCTTTTGGTATCCTGGGTGACCGTAATATGGAGTTTGATGGATTTCATCGATAACAACTCTCCTCAAACCTGCTACATCTGGTATATAAATTCTACATTTATAAGTGAGAATCCCATCTTCTTCCAATTTATATCTCTCATACCTCTCCTTAATACTTTGCTGCTACAATTTGTCCTTTACCTGCTCATACAACTCATCTCCAGTAGCATGACTAACAATCTGCTGCCTCATATCTGATTGGCAAATACTAAGAGATACCACATGCATTTCTTGCATCTTCCTGCTGAGTGCATTAGCTACCTTATTCTCCTTTCCTTTTATGTGCTTGATCTTGAAATCAAACTCGCATAAAAATTCCAGCCATCTTGCTTGCCTAGAATTTACAGTAGGCTGATCAAACAAATACTTCAATCCACAATGATCTGTTCTAAGCTCAAATCTCCTGCCCATCAAGTAATGTCTCCACATCTTGAGGGCATGTACTATGGCTGCAAGCTCTAGATCATGAGTGGCATAGTTCTTCTCATGCTCCTTCAGCTTTCTTGACTCATAACATTTCACATGGTTTTCCTACATAAGGACTCTTCCAAGCCCTTGTCTGCATGCATTAGTACACACCACAAAATATTTCTCTGGATCTGTAACCTTCAATATGGGTGCACTAGTGAGAATATTCTTCAACCGCTGGAAACTTTCTTCACACCTCAATGTCCATTCAAACTTCATCCCCTTCTTTTGCAAAGAAGTGATGGCATGTGCAACTCTGGAGAATCCTTCAATGAACCTCTTGTAGTATCCTGCAAGTCCCATAAAAGATCTTACATCTGTCACATTTCTTGGAGTAGGCCAATTCATAATGGCTTCAATCTTTTCAGGGTCCATAGATATACCCTCTTCTGAGATAATGTGACCCAAATACTGAATTCTATCTCTATAGAAGTCACAGTTGCTTAGTTTTGCATACAACTGGTGCTCCCTAAGCAATTGCAATGTCAAACTCAAATTCTCTTAATGTTGCTTCTCATTCTTAGAATAAACAATAATGTCATGAAGGAAAACAAGAACAAACTTGACCAAATATCTGCTGAAGACACTATTCATATGGCACATAAATGTAGTTGGTGCATTTGTGAGACCAAATGGTACCACTACAAACTCATAATGTCCATACCTTGTCCTGAAGGTTGTCTTATGAATGTCTTCATCCTTGGTTCTCACCTGATGGTAACTAGACCTCAAGTCAATCTTGGAAAATACCTTTGCTCCCCTCATTTGATCAAAGAGGTCATCAATCCTAGGAAAAGGATATTTATTCTTCATAATAACCTTGTTCAATTGTCTGTAATCAATGCATAACCTGAGTGTACCATCTTTTTTCTTTACAAACAGGACTGGTGCTCCCCAAGGAGACACACTTGGCCCGATATACTTATTTTCCAACAACTCTTGTAGTTGCATCTTCAACTGTAGAAACTCCAGTGTGCTCATCCTATAGGGTGTCTTGGACACTAGTGCTGCTCCTGGTACAAGTTCAATTGTGAAATCAATGTCCCTCTTTGGAGGAAGCCCTGGAATCTCATCAGGAAACACATCCCTGAATTCTTGTAACACCTGATAGTCCTCCAACCTAGGAGTTTCATCTCCTGATGTCTCCAAAATATGAGTTGCATACAACTGGAAACCCTTCCTACAGAACTTCTTTAAATGCATTGCTAAAACCTGCCATACAAAAATCACCTTTGGAATACCTTTCACAACTACTAGGTTCCCTTCTTCATTCATGCATTCGAAAGTCTTATTGTAACAGTCAAGCTTCACCCTGTGAGCTTCTAACCAATACATTCCAATGAGAACATCATAGGAACCAAGCGGTAGAACATTCAGATCTACATAAGTGACCAATCCATCCATGACCAATGGACATTTCTCTACCACTTCACCGACTTTTTTCTTAGTTCCAGTGGCTAGCTGAGCTGACCAAGAATTCCTATGCTTTACTTTATTAAAAGTACAAATCTTCACTACTCTAGGAGTAATGTAGTTGTGAGTAGAACCAGGGTCAATCAAAATAGAAACATATTGCTCGACAATCTTACCTGCTACTTCAACAACAGTTGACTGGTGATCTACCTGGCGGTCCTCTAGTGTTGCATAAATCCTATAGACTAGCCTTGCTACTTGACCCACTATTTCTACTTCTTGAATGTTATAAGCCAGCCTTGCACTCTCATTCTTAAGTGGACAATTTCTGTGCATGTGGGGTCCTCCACATTTCCAACATTGGAGTGGCCCTCTATTCTATTGTGGATCCTTAGGCTTTTCTCTTGTCACTCGAACCGGTTTACTCGCAGCTTGGGATGGCTGCTTCTACTGATTCCTGAAGTTAGAAGGTTTGAAACCCTTCTTTATTTGTTCAAACTTATCCTTCTTCTGTTCCTTCCATGCCTTATGGTAATCCGGCTTACCCTTGCTTTGCTCATAGCAATACTTAGCCTTTGTTTATTGCTTCCTCAAGATTTCTAGGTTCTTAAAACTCGATTCTATCTTTGTAAGACTGAGGCAATCCACTCAGAAAATTTTGGACCTTCACCTTTTCATCTCTGATGTACCAGACATACCTCAATAGCTCCAAAAACTTATTTGCATATTCTTCCATGGTCTGATATCCCAATATCAGCTCATGGAACTCCTTAATATTGTCATCATAATACCTGTCAGAGAGGTATTTCTGCTTGAAATACTTCTTGAACTGTTTCCACTTAAGTCTCCTTTCATTGATCCTCTTTACTTGCTTGAAGTGTTCCCACCAAATGGATTCTCTTCTATTCAGATTGAATATGGAAACTCTTGCCTTCATGTTTCCTGAATAGTCATGCACCTAAAAGTACTTCTTTATCCCAAGAAGCCAAGCTTCAGCCTCTTGTCCAGTCTTTACTTCACCATCAAATGAGGGAGGTTTAGCTTTCTTCAATTCATCCTAAGAGCGATCCCTATGGTGTCTCTTTATTTTTCTTCTTTAATAAGAAGAACTTGAATCCCCGCTGGATTCTTCAGAATTAGATGACCCACTAGAAGTCCTTCTCCTTCTCCTAGTACTGCTCTTACTTCCAACTGGTCTTGATGTATCTCGTCCAGAGTCTATCTTTCTCTGCAAGTCTGTCAAACTCTACAACATTGCAGCATTCAATTGCTGCTGATCATCCTGGGATTTAATCAGGCTTCTCATGGTGGCTACAACATTTGATGGTCTCTTGGAATCTCCTTCCATTGGACTCAATGTTATAATTTCCATTACAAACATTTTCTCCCGTGGCATCTTCTTCTTGCTCGTTAGAATCCCAAGCATCATACCCATCATGGGTTCTCATGACTGAACCACCTCTGGCTTTACCACACTGTTCTTTCTAGAGTACCGCTCTTGGAAGTTATCTAAAGTTCTGCAAATGTGTTTTTATCAAAATGTTAGATGCATAATATTAATATAAATCAAAATTACTTACCTTTTCTTTTGGAAATCATAAAATGACAATTATGCTAAAACACATAATTTTCTTGATTTCATATTCATCTCTGTGACCACGGACAGTCTGTTGAAATCTACCAAAACAATTAGAATTTGCTGAGAAAATTTCCCCTTCAAGAAAACCAAAGTTTCCTTCTCTTCATTGGGTCTCTTCTGCACAAATTTTCCAGTGATTCGGTAGGAAAATCACCAAACTTCCGATCTGCATTGGCGACACAGGATTGTTCACCTATTTTCTTCCACTGTATTGGATCCACATCCAACTCTTCGAACCTAATCGGTGACAAAACCAGCCTATGCATTGCATCTGTGGTCAGGTGTCTTGTGCATCGAGTGGCTAGTCATCTCGGCTTCTGCAACAGTGGCCCATAAACCTTCTATGTCTTCCACAGCCACAAGCCTATCTTGGCAAGTCTAACCCTCTACACATCAGTGATCCAAGTCACTATACTTCCTGTCGTTGCGGTGATCCAAATGAAAACTTACCTCCTCTGTGTCGGCGATGGGCTATGTTATTGCGTCAGACAATTAGTCTTCTGGGCATCCGCAATGGTGAAAAGTGTTCTTACTTCAGTTTCCACGGGAAAACGTCTAGACTTCCAATCGACGAGTTACTCATTTGATTCCTTCCACTGCATCGGGCCTCCAATGGTCTATTATCCCATGTCTATTTTGCAATAGCATAACCTATTAGCCACCTAGCCTTCTGCAACAGCAGCCAACAATCTCCTTAAGTCTTCCGCAGCCATAAGTCTATCGACGGTCGGAAGCACTAGATACTGTGGCGTCAGAGGGCTAGTTGACTAAGCAACTGCAATGGCGAGACACCTTCATTGAACTTTTTCCAATTGGCGATCCAATCCACTAACATTTCCTGATGGCCGATGATCTCGTGCCTTAGAGAAAATTTGAATTTTCCCCCTGCCTTGTCTTCCGCAGCATCGGCTCTTCCATCTTCTATTCATCGCCTGTCGGGAGTACTATTCACTACGGCATTGACGGTTGAAGCCTCTATCCATCGGAAGGAAATTTCACTAGCTAGCCGCAACGGTTGATGTTCAATCCACTAACTTCATCTGACATAGCTCATCGGCAACTGAATCAACTAGGTGTCAGTGAAATAGTTCCATTAGCAGCTGCAATGGTGGCCCCCATCTTCGATCTTCTTCCGATCGGAGGTCAAATATACCAAGGCGTAAATTGATCGGCATCTGCAGCCTCTTCTTGTCGAAAGGCTAGTGCTCTAGGCTTCTGAAATAGTGGCGTACAAACCACTAACTTCCACCGATCCAAACAGCTAACCGTCATCGATCACCGATGGCCTCAACACTTTGAAAATTTCTTCTTCTGTTGGAGAAAACTTTCTCTATCTTCCACTGACTCTGTTGGATCCATAATCCACTAACACCTCGGCATCGACAAGTGGAAGACTAAAGCATCGGCGGGTTAGTTCATTCAGCAGCCGCAACGACGGCTCATCATCTTTGATCCTTTCCTGATCGACGATTTGATCCACTAATGTTTTCCGATCGATGAAATGATTTTTCACTGGCATTAGTAGTCGGAGCTTGTCCCCATCAAAATACTAGTGCTCTAGGATTCTGTAATGGCGAACACACGAAACACTATCTTCTTCCGATAGCCGATGATTTCGGGCCTTAGAAAAAATTTTAAACTTTCTTTACGGCGTCGGTGGTTGGAGGATCTACCCGTTGGACGCATAGTTGTCTAGCCATCCACAATGGCGGGTTCTCGGTCAACTATTTTCCACCGACATCCATCGATGGTATAAACAACAAACCTTCTTCTGGCGCATCGAGGGTCCAAACCACTACATCAAGCTGGTGTTTCGATGGTCTTCAACTAATCTTTGCCGAAACTATGGCTCTCGCATCCCCTAAGTTCTGCCGACGCCTGACGAAAACTTAGAAAATTTTCCGCAATTTTCTTCCAACTGTCCTCCATCGGGTGTGCTTCCGCCTAGCTCTCCACTACATCGAAAGTTCGTCCCACTAAGTTTTTCGATGAACCAACAGTTCAAACACTTCGACAAATTTTGTGAATTTTCCAGTCATTCACTGATTTTTTCTGGGTAGAATGCAACATGCCTCTGCTAACTGGTCATTCATGGCCCATAGAGGCCCATGCTGCAACTTGCAAGCTCTGATACCACACTGTAACGTCCCCGACCATCCGACCGGTGAAGAGGATGCTACCATGGCCTTAACCATCCGAGAAACTAGCCCCATGAACATGTGCATTCATAAAACATTGAAACAAAATGCATTGAAGTAGAACATACACATATACAATTATTTATCATACATAGCGGAAGCAACATACATTCATACAAGCATTCAACATGTTCACCATATTCATTAACAGTAAAATGATTGCAGGAGTAAAATAGACAAGATTACTTATCTTATGAAGAACTCGTTCCGCAACCAACTACATCACTACAACATTCCACCCAACCATAGGCCAGCATGCTCCTAAATCTCTCAGCAATGCTTCCACCCACGAGCTGGGCATGATTCCCCAAGGAATAAGGAACAAGTAGGCTTACACATATCCAAGGATACACAAAACACAGCCAAGCCAACATAGTTGGGTTTATCAGGGCATCAACAAGACAACCAATCCAACATGGTCAGGTTTATCAAGCCATCAACGAGCTGGGAAAGGCTAAATGCTAAGCTGGTGATCCCATTACAAAGCTAAGAACACCTACACCAGAACTAGCCTGACTTCTAAGACACCCACACACACCCAACACAAGGAATCAGTCCCTTCTCTGCTACGCAATCCCTCAGGCTCTAACTTCCCTTCCAGTGCTATTCAGGGGTTGTGGAGAAGAAAGCCATCACTTTAGCTCTGTCTGTGTGGTTTCCAAACACACCAGGTATATCAAGCAAACCAAGCCCCCATACCTGCTCTTAACACAGTCCGAAGGCCAACCACTGCATACAAGCAGTCACACAAGCAATTCACAGCTTGGTTAAGGAAAAACAACTCTTGAGTCGTTCTTGGCCCTATCGTGACCAAAATGACTCCAAAAAAACCTACAACAGCCCCCAAAATGTATCAGCAACACAGTTCACAATGTGGGGAAACAGCAGTCCATCCTGGACAATGAAGCCATCAAGGAAAACTTACACAGACCACACTAGGGAAGAAAAATACAAACTCCCAACCTGTGCATGTGGGAAATTTTACATCAAACATCTATAATTTGGATGGAAAACATGCTAAATACCATTCTGTGGAAACATGAATGACATCTGAATTTCTCCCCCCCCTCCTGGCTACGTGAGACCAACCAAAAAAGAATCTTGTGCATGGGGATTCTCAGAATACCGTCCCCATGTGAGGATGAATAGAGAAGGGAAGGAATGGTGTAGTGGAGAGAGTGGAATGAGGGGCGTATTCATTCTTCTACCCATCATGAGTTTCAATCCACTGGTGGAGTGTGCATGTGGGCAAGGACTGATAGTCCTGCCACACTCCACTCCCAGCCATAACTATCTCAACTACTCAGCAAAAAATTAAAGTGGTAGTTGGATAAGACAAGGAAAGATGGGCAAATCAAATAGGGTGGTGACACATGGATTTCCCCCCCCCCCCCATAGCCCAAGGTTTGACATCCCCCACCCTTATCCTTATGAGAATCATGCCCCTTCTCAACTTAGTTTCCGCGAACATAGCTCGTTGGGGTTCATTTTAATTAAAGATGTATATTTACATGATGACAAAACTTAATATATGTTGTATACCATGATAGACCATCGGCAACGATTCCATTCGTTGAAACATAATGCAACTAAATCGATGGTGGGGCTTTTGCCTTTAGCTCCACATCATGATTCATTACAATATATACATCATGTACATTTAATGCAACGGGGTCAAACCAGGGTGTTACATTTTTTGCTAGTAGATTTTTGTTTATGATTGATTTTATAAGTTTTCTTTTTAATTTTGTAAATTTCATAGTTTTTTATGGGCTTATAGGATGTATGTATTTCTAAAAGTTTCTAAAGAAATATCATAAGGTTTTATTAAAAGCTATTTACCAAAATTTAACACATTGTTTTGAGTTTTGGTTAAAAAATCATTAAACAGATATTCTTGTAGCGCAAGCACAGAAAATGTGAATAAGGGCGCTATAAGAAAATCATGCCTTTTGAAAAAGTTATGATTTTGCTCTTGATTTCCAAGATTTGCACATGAGAGGAGTTTTTTGCACCTGTCAAGGATATTGATACGTGTTTGGGCCATAATAATCATTGTGACAAGTGTTTTGAGATGAGGTAAAAATCATTTGTTTAAATTGTAGCTGTCTAGAGGTTAGAGGATAGAGATCATTTAAACAACAATGATCATGCACGATGAGGGTAATTCATTATCAATTATGCATTTATTGAATGCATGAAAAATCATAGAAATTGTATTGAGACCTGGAAGTTTGTGGTTGAAGAATGAAGACAGTTAGCCATTTAGAGTTTGCAGGGTAAGTGATTGGCACGATCGTGGGAGTTGAAGACAGACTTATGAAAGATATTGGACACCTGGGAGGACAAGAAAGCATATTTTTAGAAACCGAATTCATTATTAAGACAGATATGAAACAAATTGATGACATGCTCAATGATTTTGGGCTCACTTTGACAAAGGATTAGTTATTGGTGTTAACTAAGATTGCAAGTTTATGAACCCAAATTTTGCTCAATTATCAGTCTATTTTGTCAGTAGGGTCGAAATACTTATCAGTCTGTGAAGAAAAAAATCATATCTGGGGTTTAATTTTATCAGTTTATGGTCGACTGTTAAAATAATAAACCTTCAAACTGTTTTAACTCTTTTCTGAAGAAAACACAATTAAGGTCTATAACCAATAATGAAGAGAAGTGGGAAAACAAATAGGGCCGAGCCTTCAGACATGTCTTGGGCTCAAACTTTCGCTGACTGTGCAAGGTTATTTTTAGAAGTATGTTGGTTGAATTATTTTGAGAAAATTGATGGCCATCATACAAAGGTTTCATATAAATTTGCTCAGGGATTAGCAAAAGACATACTCACCTTCGATACCCTAAAAATTGAGCTGACTAGAGAGTTAATATCAGAGGATACATGCATTGCCGATGAAGGTGAGTATTGGTTCAAGAAGGTTCCTTTTGTTTTTAATTTAGAGAATTACCTACTGCCAAATGTTGTTGTAGATTGGGGTCAAGTATTACATATACAGAAGTTCAAACTAGAGTGGAGAGAGTCAATCAAGATCCTGCAAAGCTATGTAACTTGTGAAGAAAGTAATGCCTTTGTGTTTAAATATCATTTCGGGTTTCTACAGCATTTAAATCATGAATCAAAGATGAACCTCCCTTTCTTTTTCCTTAAGAGTTTGCAGAAGATGTCTAGAAGATTAAGGGAGAATTAGGATCATACTGAGCAGTCCATATTTCATCATGGTATGATCAAATTAATCATAAGTACAGTGCTCCAAAAGAAGGGAAAGACCTGGAATTATTTTTTATTCTAGTCTGGGTTTGAAAGTGAGAAAGAGGACCAATCAAAGAAAATACAGGTGAACAAAGCACAGAACTTAGTCAAAAAATTGAATAAAGAGGTCATAGTCAAAGTAGAAGAAGATAGTGTACAAGAAAGGTCTATGACACAAAGGGTTTAAAAGCCTGAAAGTGAACACCAAAATAAAACTAGTGAAGATGAAAGGAAAGCTAATGAAGATGAACCATCAAAAGTTCAAAAGTAGGATTTAGATCATGTATAAAATACCTAAATGAAGAGGTAATCCAGGGAGTAGATGAAGGCCTGTTAGAACAAGAACAGGTCCATACAGGAGTACATTAAGAAAGAAAGGAAAGTGCATTGATTGATAAAGCTAGGGTTAACAGTGCACAGAGTTCACAAGAGTGGTATGAAGAAAAGTTGGTTTCACAAGGAGTCAGAAGAAAGGTGGTTCAGCTTGTAGCCATTAAGCATGAAGGAAAAACTTTGACCATGTTAGGAGAGATAAAAGTAGACTGGAGACCTAAGACCAGACCTAAGAATAAAGTGAGATTGAACATGAAAAATCTATTAAATCCTAAGTTAGCTCAAGAGAAAATCACCGTAATAGAAGAATCTTCTTCGCAAGAAAAGTTAGAAGAGGATAAAAGCTTGAATGAAAAAGAGGTTAAAGGTAAGATACACATTCCTTTTAAGGTTAATTCAGCCCCAACAGAGACTAAAATCTCAAATCTATTAAAAGAGGTTCGAAGAAAAGTAAATTTTAGCCATCATCAGGATTATTTGATGAAGCAGTAGTCAGTGATGACAAGTTTATGTGAAGATGAATAAAACATTACAGAACCATAAACTCAATGCAGTTTTGAAGGTAATGAATCTCCAATGGTTCCTGTAACTATGACAGAGAAAGAGAAAGAGAATGATGAGGAGATATTTAAGAGATTGAAGATTCCTTGTGTTGTACAGGAATAAACACCTTATAACCAAAGGTCTGGGGTTACCAACATACTCTTAAAACTTGCAGGCAATCAAATTTAGAGTACAGAAAGGAAACAAGAAGATAGGATAGACTCACCCTATTCACGACAGTTGATCCTGGCTTTGTCCTCTTCCACTCTGCTTCTCCTCCAAAGCTTTCAGGGATGTTTCTCCTTCACCTGTAAAGAGCAAATCCTCCAAGTGCAAGCTTATACATGTATATAGGGCAGGTTAGATAAACAAGATATAGAGTGCTTAATCATAAATATTCATCAAACCATGATACATGAAAGACATTCAAAACACATTTGGAAGAAAGATTCTCTTTATTAACAATAGTGAATGAGTTAATATTACAACCCAATTCCTGAGACAAGGACTCCTATGCAACAAAAGGATTTTGAGTTCCACTACTCCAAATATTTTTGAATAGACACCATCAACATAACTTTGCTCTCTAAGTATGATTGATTAATACCCTCCCCAAGGCCTTTATTTATACTTAGTGAAATAAGGCAGTTTCGAGGGTTGAGGAGGTTGAGACAATTAAGATGGTTATAGTTAAGGGATTAACAAATCTCAAATAATGGCGATTTATTATTTTTAATGTCAAAGAAAAGCATACGTGGGTATTGATACTAGCAACCCACATATGACACATGAGTTTCTCTGAGGGAAGCCCGCGTACAGATCTGTACTCAGGTTGCAATTACAAATACTCGCGTACAATATGCGACATGCTATAGGAAAAGCCGCGTATGTACGTAGGTTGCATATAGGCAAAGGCGCATACAACAATTGACATTTTCAAAGGTAAAAATGGCAAGCTGGCTGGATAATGAATGTATTTCATAACATGCCCATCTATAGTGTTTTAGGCAACCTTCAATCCATAAATGTTTTTTTGTGTGCCAACATAGGAAATTTCGGCACTCAGATAGAGAAGTACCATTTGGGTGGATAACAGATGCCCCCTAATGTGTGAGGTCAGAGGGAAGCGATGGCCAAAATACATTATAATCTTTATCTTTGGAGAACTCAGAAATCCAATGGAGTAGAGGTAGTACCTGAAACAAATACATAATAATGTCATATACAAAGTCATATCTGAGGATGCTATGTTCAATATACTGGAACACTATCTCCTTTACAATATTTGAGTACATCATATGATACGGGTACAAGACCATGTATATTACAAAGGTGGATCAAAGCCACAATATACAACAATGATGAGTCTTCAAAGATCTGGAATCTATGTACATAAATGGAACATAATCTTGCGCAACTTATTCCATAGGTGAGGAACTAAGGTCTTCATAAACAATCCCAAAGAACTAGTACAATCCAAGCCATGTGAATAAATGTAAGCTGAAGTCAAACATGGAAAGGATTCAACAGGTTGTCAATCAATAGGTGATAATCGACAACTGAAGCAAAGGAATCTACCAATGATAAAAGTGAATCCTGAGGTACTATTGTCAAAACTATAGGTCTTCATCATCAGGAAGTACTGAAGCGGAACCACGCTATGATAAGGAAGGCAATAGATCCTCCAATGGATCACAAGAGTGACTAGGAACTGGGAAAAAGAAGGGAGACACAATAGATAACAGATATAATAATGATGGGATCAGGATAAAGATCAAACATTGGGTTGAGGCCTTGAACAGTGAGCATGACATAGAGATGACCCAAGGAAGCTTTTAACTTATAGATAGAACAACTAGACTTATCTTCCATGTAGGAGACATGATCAGATTCCCCAGGTATAACGGAGAAGAGGAGGAGCAGTAAACTTGAAGTAATAGCTGAACAGAAAGTAAACACTGAGACATGGGTATAAGAAAAAATAGACAGTGCTATGTTCAAGGAGGACATGCTGCCACTAACTGAAAAAAAGAGAAAACTTTTTCCTTACCTTCCCTGTTAAATTTTAACGAGTCCAGGAAATTCAACTCAGATCCGTCTTCATTTTTTAACAAGCTTGAAGAGAAGGGAAAATAATGCTTGATAGTGTCAGGAATTCGTGGATTTAATGAGCCCAAACTAGTACACGCTCAGTTTGTGTTTTCGCATTTAGAGAGTCTGAAAACTCCAAAGAAGACTCCAGGGGGGTCCTTTTTCGTCCAATTTAGTCTCCTAAGGCCGAAAAAGTATAAAACATACAACAGAAGAACTCTCTTAACTTCTGTACTTAGTCAGGGAGGTCCAAAAAAGGATAAATTACCACCTACCCAATGCTCCTTCCATAACAACATGAATAGCTTGATTTTTACGAGTGTAAAGGAAAGCAAGATCACTCGCAAAGATTTATTTGATTATGAGAAATGGGGCTTACAAGAATAAACTCGTTGCTTTGTTCTTAATTTTTTAACGAGCATGACAAAGACACAAAGTACACTTAGAATATTTTTCATGTTTAGGTCCAGAGCATGAAAAAGAGAAAACTAAGCTCATACTGGGAGTTCCTTTTCCGTAAATTTAGTCCCTCAGGTCCGGAAAAGTGATAAACCTATGCCTAAGAATACTCTTCTCAATTCAAATAGAAAAGAGAGGGATCATTTCTTGTATTATTATGCATGGTTTGAGAAAGAGATGACCTACCACCGATGCGGATGCCCATTCACATATTCTTAACGAGCTTGAACAGACAAGTTAACTCGGAAATCAAGTATGTTTTGAAGGAGTTAAACCTAGGCCTAAAGAAACTCCATAAGGGTGGGGAGTCCTATAAAGGGATAGCTTGTAAAAAGAGATTCAAAAAGAAGCTCTATTTGGCATGAAAAATAGCTAAAAGGATACCCCTGTACCTGAAACAACTACGGTATGAGTATCAAAACACAACATAGGTTTTAAAAGAGGATACTCATGAAAAATGGGTCCTATCCACGGAAGAACAATGGTAAAAATAGGGAACTAATGGTTTAAAATACCATAGTCCATGGAAAAATGTTGATTGCTACGGTTAATGTGGATTGAGTATAGATGCAAAAATACATTGGAAATGTCAAAATGACCCCATGGGAGCAAAAACACTTTATAATGATGAAAAAACCTATTACAAGGCAAAAAGAGATATGGTATTAGTTGAATAGATTTCAAACTATAGAAAAAAACCCACTTTGAGAAATAAAATTTCTATAAATAGTTCAAAATCAAAACAAAACTGACCATTTTGAAATTTAGCCATAAGAAGCAAGTTTTTACCTCTACCTTCATTCGATCGGTGTGGACAATCTAGTGGATGAAATCCAATTCTGCAAGTTGCAGGTAAGCCTACACCCTGGGCTCTTCATTTTGATCCTAGCAATTTTCAATTTTGAGTCCCAATTTCATTGTTTGAAACATCCTAAAGCATGTCAAGGCGCATACGCGGGTTCACATTGTAAACACTTGTGTACACGCGCTCTGTACGTTGGTTTCCTTTAGAGATAGTCGCGTACAGTATGCGACATGTGTAACTAGACAGTCACATGCACTGCGTGAAGGATAAAAATCTATTTTTAGGGAAAAAAATTTGAAATTTTATATGAAATTGATGAATCATAATACTTGTTTTGCTAGGTGTGAAGATGGTGTTGGAATGGAGGGAACGGGACCATGAAAATATGGACCAAGAAGCACTCCAAAGTGCGCCTACTGTACATGCATTACAAACGAGTGGGTTATTAAAGTTCTTTTGCACATCACCCATGTGGGCCAATGTCTGTCTATTGGATTTCATGATAAACTACTGGGATCATGATTTAGGGATGTTTGACCTATAGGGTGAGACTTTGGAAATTACTTCCCAAGACATATATTTTATTATCGGCCTGTCATGATGAGGAGCACTGGTCAATTTAGAGGGCACCAGCAGGGGCAGTGATCCTTTAAGTGTCCAGAACTACATTGATGTGTTTTGCACACCAGGTACCCAGAAGAGAGGGAGTTGTTTCCTTATTGCACATATCCGTGATTTCACATTACAGGTACTGACGAGCACCATCGTGAGGATTGCAGGATCCTCTTCATTACATTTAGCTACACGGAACCAAATAAGGTTGGTAGTGGATTGTATGCACGGTGCCCTATATGATTGGTGTTCAGGAGTTATCCCCATTATGAAAAGACAACTCTCTGATTGCAAGAGAGGAAGGGGAAAGAACTTTGGGTATTCTAGCATATTGGTTTCCTTCTTCGAGAGAGAGTACCAAGGTTGAGCCCCACCATACCCCTACCAGTTCGATCTCCATGTCAGCCAAGGCTGAGCAGGTGGGGAGACATCTTCCTCTGTCAAAGAGGAGGAGACTCAGTGCAGAGTGTGTACAATGATGACTTCTACATCTAGTGGGAGTGATAGCTACTGGCACTAGAGCAGTTTCTGTATGATGGGATGGATTTTCGAGGTGATCCAGACCTTGTCCTCCCTCCAAGAGGAGCATGGGGAGAGCTCGGTAAAAAAAAAAAAAAATTAACATTTTAAAATTTTTTTATGAATTTCAAAATGATAAATATATACATATGTGTACAAGTACATATGTGTACAAGTCTTAATCCTATAAACATGTCAAAATGCAGATATTGGACCGGTCCACCCTGAGGGGCATCCACGTATGTTTGTTCGTCTTATCGTAGGCAAAGACCCGAGGCTTATTAGGGTTCTAGAGGGAAGCTAGCCAGGCTTACCCAAAGAGTTCCCACTTTGTGGATAGAGCATATCCCAACCGTCATGCAGGAGTTTTTGGTTGGATTTCCATCTGTCTGGTTACACCTTTTGAGGTGAGTGGCTAGACCAGTTCCTATATACATAGATGCTGTGGAATCTGCCGAAGTCGAAGAGGCTTCCGAAGCCAGAGTATAGAGAGACCATGGGGACCAAGGTGGTCCAAGTGACCAGGGTGGTCCTGCTTAGATCTAGGACATTTTGATGGACTACGATCCACATTTTGTATATTTTTGTATATTATACAGTTATGACTGGATCTAAGGATCAGACTCGACCTATCTATGGATAGATACTTACATATATATATATATATATTGTTGTCGGTTTATTTACAAGTGTTTTTTATGTGCATGCTGTATATTTTTATGAAATATGTGTTAGATGTCAATCTAAAATGTAATTAGCATATGCATCAGTCAATGAATTCTGATTCATTGAAATGTGATAGAATATAATAACTTCAAAATTTCTTTCCAATAACCTAATTTGCATGAACCGACGTAATAGAATAGGGTTTCACACCTGATAAGCTCAATTGAGCTGGGAAACCACCAGTTGAGAGTCCAAACGGACTTCGAGCTGGGTGATACCATGTGACAAAGCATCCCATAGAAGCTCAATTACAGCCCTATACTCAGCAACATTATTAGAACCAGGACCTAAGCAAGCGCCTCCTGCGGCAACTAGCTGTCCTGAGGGAGAGTAAATGACCCATGCTGCTGAAGCTAGATTACAAGTGTGGCGGCTGGCGCCATCGAAGAAACCTATATACCTCTCAGAAGACATATGCAATAACCAGCAGATGGTCTAAAAAACAAAACTGACAAACTAATGTACATAAAAATACATACAATAAAAATACAAGAAAAAGTGCTAAGCCTAAGCATAGTACTTTTTCAAGTAGAGCCCATTTCTAGGCTCAAGTAGCTTGTTCCCATCAAAATCAATTAACTCATATGTGCCCTTCTTTGAGAATTTCGACACGACATAAAGTCTTAACCACATGGCCTTGAATTTTCCTACCCCCAGAGGTTCTTTGTCTTGGTCCCAAAGCAAGATAAGTTCCCCCTCAGAGAAAACCCGAGGTTTGACTGACTTATCATATTGATTTTTGACCCTATTCTTGTGAGCTTGATTAGCAGTCAATGCATCTCTATGCTGTTCATCAAGGTGTTCTAAATGTACCAGACGTTCCTCAAGCTCTGTTGTATCAAGTAACACATGAATAGGTATTTTTAGAGATGGTATTTCACACTTAATCGGGGTAATTGCTTCCACTCCATGGATGAGTTGGAAGGGGGAGAAACCTGTAGCAGCTTTTACATTAGTTCGGTAGGCCCAAAGAGAAGGATATAGCATGATGTGCCAATTAGAATGGGTTGCATCAATTGTATGCCTAAGGATAGTCTTTAAAGTTTTGTTTATAGCCTCAACTTGACCATTTGCTTGCAGATAGTATGAAGATGAATGTTCTTGTTTGAATCTGAGCATAGTGATCAATTACGTCATCATGCTATTTTGAAAATGACTGCCATGGTCAGTGACAATCACTTTGGGTATACCAAACCATGCTATAATATGATTGAATATGAAGAAAGCTGTTGTTTCTCCGTCGACATTAAAAGTAGGCATTGCCTCTGCCGATTTCATAAAATAGTCAACAGCGACAATAATATATTTATGCCCCCCAATCGAGTCTGGGTTACATATCATGTAATCAATCCCCCATTTCATGAAGGGGCCTACCGAGACAATGAGAAAAAATGGAGCAGGATGTGACCACATTTTCCTGGTGTAAAGCTGACAAGGATGACAGCACTTCACTGCTTCCACACAATCTTTGAAGATCGTGAGCTAGAAATAACCAACACGTAGTATCTTTTGGGCTGTTGCTAACCCAAATAAATGACCCCCACACACTCCACTATGGGAATCATTTAGGACAATCTCCACTTCCTCATGGGTAAGGCATCGACGCAAAATGGAATCTACCCCTCTTCGATATAATGTATCTCCTATGATGAGGTAGTTCTTAGCATGAAGGCGTAATTTACGTCATTTCTCCTGTGAGGACGCTGCAGGATACTTCAAAGTATGGAGATATATAATAATATCCCTGTACCAAGGAACATAGGTGGATATCAAGAGATGTGCTCGTCTGGGAATGAATCATTTTCAACGCCTCATCTTCTTCAGTAGGAAATTATGCTATAAGCTCAGCAAAAACTAAGGACTTTTTAGAATTAGCGGACTGAAAATCCAAGTCAAACTCTTGGAGAATGACTATCCATTTGTTGAATTTTCCCCCATTAATCCGTCCGGACAAAACATATTGAAACGGATTCACATCTGCCACTACTGTTGTGGTCCTCAGTAAAATGTAGTGACGTAACCTATGAACAACATAGACAGTTGCTAAGGCTAATTTCTCAACGTGGGAGTACCTGAGTTCAGGTCCGGCCAAAGCACGGCTAAGATAGTAAATGACATGATCTACGAGCTTATCGTCCTCCTGGACCAGCACTACCCCAATGGTCGACTCGGATGCGGCCAGATATAATATAAAATCTGTAGAATAATCTGGCGGATGCAGTAAGGGTGCCGACAACAAATCTTTTTTCAATGCCTTGAAAGCGAGTTGTGCAGTTTCATCCCATACAAATGGGGTGTCCTATTTGAGTAGGCACATGAAACCCTTGGTAATCCTGGCATACTTAACAATAAAACATCGAATAAAATTAGACTTCCCTTGCAGGATTTGAAGTTTCCTGATAGAACGAGGAGGAGGCAGATTTACAATGGCCTCTACTTTTAATGGATCCACCTGGATGCCTCTATTAGAGACAATGAACCCAAACAATCTTCTTGACTTGACACAGAATACACACTTATGGGGATTCAAGCAGATTTTATAATATTTGCATCTCTCAAATATCAACCATAAGTGATCTGGATGTTGAATCCTCTTATGAGAATGTGCAGGCAAATCATCAAGGTAAGGTTCGACAATGGCTTTAATATCGTGGAAGGAAAATTTCATAGCCCGTTGAAAGGTTGCCCCGGCATTTTTCAATCCAAAGGGAATTTTATTGTACGTGAAGGTACCCCAAGGACAAATGAAAGCAGTTTTATGTTGGTCTTCTGGTTTTATTTGAATTTGATTGTATCCAGAGAAACCATCCATAAACGAGAACACTTCACTTCCCGCACAAGCATCTATAATCTGGTCTATAAATGGCGTGGGATAGTTTTCCTTAGGACAGGCTTTATTCAAATCTCTGAAGTCAGTACAGACATGTATGGTCCCTTGCTTCTTATCAATAGGAATAGGGTTGGATACCCATTCTGTCAAAGCTATGGGATAAATAAAACCAGCCTTCAATAGTTTTTCAACTTCAGCCTTCACAGTCGTCGCTTTGCATGGGTTAACAGGTCTTAGCTTTTGTCGAATAGGTTTGGCATCAGGGTATGTTTGGATTTTCTGTTCAACAATTGATGGATCAATGGCTAGCATCTCCTCATATTACCAAGCAAAGACATCGTGGAATTCCTTAAACAAGGCAGTATAGATAGCAATCTCTTCAGGAGAGAAGTTTGCACCTATGTATATGTTTTCCATGACATCAGGATTTATAGAGATGTTAATAGGTATAGTAGCGGAAATATTTTCCATATTCCCCTTAGCAAACATTCCTTCCCTAGGTAAGGGATTGATGGGTGTATCGACATCTTCTGACAGTCTCATACAAAACTCTTGATTTTCTATTCTGCTTAGTTCTGGAAGAAAATAGGATCGATGGTGAAGATCCTCATAGATATTACCACGTCTACTCATGGCTTCCAAGATGGCTTCATCAGAAGGTAAAACCATATCTTAACAGTCCATAGAGTGCGAAGAGTTTTTTGCCCATGCGGGCAAATAGACTTCTTCTAGGTCCTCCGAGACTGTGAGAGGATCTGGAATGGGGTCAACATTGGCTTGAGTGATATCTTGGTAAGCTACTTCCACTACAGATAAGGGCACCTCTAGTTCATGGGGGGAAGGGAGAACCCAAGGATCAGTCCTATCAACAATCGTGGCTATGGACTTCCCCACGCTAGTAGAACCAATATAGTTAACCGGGGTTGGAAGATCAAATGTGCCCGTCAATGATGTGTACATTCTAGCCCACAATCTCTGTGCAGCAGGTTTGACCTGATCAACCAATGGCACAACGGACTCATTAGACTCTAAATGACCTTTTCAAGTAAAATCAAGTTGGTCAATAGTAACCAACTTTACCTCATGTGGAAAAACCACTACACAAAAGACGGTCGATGCAATAGCGGACATAGCATAAGTCTAGTTTCTTTCCAGAAGAAAATTATAGTCCAAAGGTGCATCAATCACTTCCACCTCAATAGACACTACTTTCCCTGCTAGCTTAATTTCAAAAGCCAGTAGGATACCATGCGGATGGAAGGACCTTCCATAAAAAGCAGTAAGTAGAGTGTTTGATGGGACCGGCTCTGGGGATCCAAGAGCTTTCCAACAGGACAAGGACATAACGCATGTAGAAGCAACCTCATCAAAAAATGCCCTTCCAATGGTATTTTCACCATGGATGACATCTATTGATAAGGCTACATGGTAAGGTAGGTGAATTTTAACATCAGACAAATGAAATTTTGCCATGAGACTCGATGAGTCCATGCTGCCTAAAGCTGTTAAGAGGGCATCCCATTGGGAGGGACAACTCTGTAACACCTCTAAAGCTGACATTGCACACGGGTTTTGGGATAGATCTTCAACCACGGAGTAGTTTGAAGCAGCCCTAGCATTAGGGTTATGCAAGGTCTTCTTGAGGACAACTTTCAGTATCTTCAACATAGTTTCAGCAAGCTTCTCTATTGTGAAGTTTCACCTACAGCTTTACCCTTGTCAGAAGTCTCTTTCTCATCATTTTTATTCCTCGTCTGTAACAAAGTTGAAGATCAAACCATGTTGATATAGTTTGGATCAGGGGCATTTTGAGTGCCCCCTGCTACATTAGAAGCTGAAGCAGAGTTCTGCCCTTGGGGAAAAGGATCCTTTAGGACAACTGGTTGTTGAGCTTTAAGCAGCTTCTAGGATTATTCCATAAGGGGACAAAGGTGAGTAATGTGATCCTCGTGGAACGACTTACATGGGTACTTAACCTTCTTTTTTTCTATCTTGCCCCCATCAACACAATTCATGGGTTTCTGCTTGTTTTGGTTTCCCTCTCCTTTCTTTCCTCTCTTTTTCTTCCCACCAGGCTACTGATTGCCCTTCTGAGAGGTCTGTGCAAAAAAATTTGCACTCTGGGGGGAGGGGGCAGCCTTTGCTTCCTCCACCGTAGATTGCTTGATGAACAACTGATGAAGTTTCTTAGCCAAAGACTCTACGGTGGGATATTTTACAGACTCGGCCACACCATCAACATGGGGTCCAGGCTTAGGCTTATCTGCATCGTGGGTAGGCCTCAGTGCCTCAGGAATAATCTCATACAAGATCCCAGATTGTGAATAAATCAAATCCAATTGTTGGGCCCTGAGAATGGCCACTTCTTCATTCGTCACTCCTGAGGTGGATACGTCCTTAGATATGTAGGGCAATAGGGATTTAAGGAACCACTCTAGTAAGAACTCAGGAGGGATGGTGGATTTTATAAGGCTCTTTTTCCTCCTCCACTATTGGATATGATCCGAGATGTGGGTAGCCTTGTTCTAACTAAAGGTAGATAACAGGTATGCTCTGAAATCATATCGGACCAGAAGTTGAAAGTGGCTAAGGAATGCACTAGCCAAGTCCCAGAAACTACTAAAAGTAGTAGAAGGTAACTCAATGTACCATTTTGCCACGGTATTTGTTAAGTTTCTCTAGAATAGCCTCAACCTGACTGAATCTTCATTCAGTGAATTCGAAGAACATCATAAATGGAATGTGGTGGCATGAGCCCCAGGATCTTCACCAACTTTGCCCTCGAATTTAAAGATGTCGGATGGCAATTTGGTGGGAACAGGTGGCCACGACGGGTCATGCCTCACTGGATCATTCATCAACTTAGACAAATCTGGCAAGTTTAAAATTTCTAGGAATGGAAGCTTGGGTCGAACCGGGGCACTAAAAGTGCCAGTTTGAGGATTAGAGGGACCTACCCCCGAATGCCCATAAGTAAAGGTGGGGTTGCCGCCTACCACCGGTTGCGAAGTGGGTAGATTAATCTAAGATAGATTCCATTAGTAAGCCACAGGGTTGTGAGTGGGAGGTGCAGTATAAGAATTTTGGGCTGTCCCAATCGAAACTGGGGTCTGAAAAACAGGAGCATACATCCCTCCGCTAAATAACAAAAAGGGAGAGCTCGTAAAAGGGGCCGAAATCGGAGTTTGAAAACTTTACCCATAAGAGGTATTGTTTCCAAACTACACTCCTACATAAGAAGGTGATGGACCTACATACAGAGTGGATGGGGGAATGTTCCCACCATTCCAAGGAAATCCTTGGACGAAAGCCGAGGATACTACCGGACCACTCTGGGTAGTGTATGTGGAGGAAGGAACATTAGGTATACTAGGAATCCCAGTAACCATATCACCAGAAGTACCTGCTAAGTTTGAGTGAACCAGCGGTTGGACCACCCGGCTTGCTGGAGTTAAAGACGTAGAAGGTATGCTAGATCTAGGGGCACTTACTGGGGGAGGTAGTACCCCCTCAGCTGGAATGGCTAAGGTGAACACAAAAAAACTTTCTCCCACTGAAGACATAATCCTACCCACAGGGACACCTAAAACAGGTGAATCAAAAGGTCTAACCTGAACGATCACAGGATCATTTAAATCAGTCAAGGGTGTGTTAAAACTCCTTGCAAACTTGTCAATATACAAGTATTCTATCTCAACTATATCAAGATTAATATAGTTAGCTATAAGTGATGGTTCACCTGGAACTTCACTTACTCCTACTGGTTCAAATGAATCGTCCGTGTCCAATCTTTTCCTTTGGGGTGGAGGTGGAGGTTCCAATGTGATGAGAGGAGGAAGGTTTTTCAACCTTCTTGACCTTCTTATAGGTTGGTCCTCCATGATTGAAAATTTAACAAATCAAACCCTAAGGCCAACTAAACATAGACAAAACCACAGAGCATGCACTATAAAAATTTCTAAAGCCTCAAATAGTCAACAAGGATGAAAGATATGCTTTCCTGAAGAAAGCTTAAGAACGATTACTTGGCGTCCTTGAAGTGGTTCTTAGGCACAAGCGAAGGAATCACCCACTGCCCTCCCACACTTACAACAAGGGTTACCTTCCAAGCCCGTCCAAGGTGAACCAGAAATAGCGTTCTGGTTTACCTAGGTATGAACCCTAAATGTCAAGAGACTAAAGGCTACCTTAGCTATAACAATAGTCTGGGGGGATAGTCGCAAGCCTGACTCGTACGCATGGGCAGGGTAGTTGAGCCCAAAACTTTGTCTAGGACAGAATCCCCAAATGCATAAAAGTCTTGATTTACGTTTTGATAAGGAATGGGAGGGTTATCTCCTCCATCCAATGCCTCCACGCGGCCTCGTGCTTGACCCCCTTTTGAAAGGAGCTTCCCAGATACAATTGATAAAGACAAGGATTTACCTAACGAATGGTCCACTACGTATGAATTTTAAAACTTATGGGAAGTTTACACTTCCTATCCCACAAGTCTAGCCTAAGCTAGTAGGTGAAAGGCCCCTAAAAATAAAAATTACTAGTAAATTTTAATTATTGCGTTCACTTTAAAAGGCTATTTCTTACTCAGAAGGAAATGGAGTGATGAACTATGGTGTTTTTGACTTGATAAGAAATAAAAAAGTAAAGGTGTATTTTTTTTTTAAAGCAAATTGCCACTACTAAAGAAAACTTCTTTTTCTTTTTGTAAATATAGATTGATGAACAAATGCAAACAATAAAAGAGAAACTAAGACTATGTTTTTGTAGTTTTTGAGACTATATTTTAAAACTGAAATGAAAACTACTTATGCAAAAGCATGAAAATGTTTTTATTTTCACTATTTAAAATGCTCAACCCCTACTATGCACCTAAAATACACTAAAACTTGAGTATACTTGGATCAAATAAACTGTATAAAATAAGCAAACTGAAGTAAACAAGTCAATAAATCCAAGAATCAACCAACAAGGGAAGATCGGGAACCCTAGCTTGGGTGTGTACAATGACAATAAATCACTACAAACTCATGAAGGTAAGTGACAAACCAACCACCATCAAAAGATAGACTAGAAAAGCATTGCCCAAAATCCTGATCACTGATTCGGACAAAACACTTCAACCTATAACCCAAATAGGCCAACCTAATTCAAAATGCAAATAGAAGACATTCCAAACAAAAGAAACCCAAGGGATTTACAAGAAAGCACAAGGTGTGGCCACCAAGGTCATCAGACTGACTTCACAGTGTTTATAAAGAGGGCAAACTAACAAACAGGAATCACAAAAGGAGAAGGACAAGCAAACCCTAGCCCAAAAATCCCTATTTCCAGGCTTGTACATGACTATGTATAAGGGAAACTCGCGTACTGTACGTGACTGTCCAAGAGAGCAACCCATGTATGCAGGCCTCTATACGCGACTATGTATGAGATCAACCCACATATAGATACAAAAATTTTCTCAAAAAAAAAAAGAAAATCCACAAGGCCTTCAAACACTATGGTAAGCATGAACCAGGATAAAATACCACACACAAACTCAAGGCAAAGACTGGTCAAGGGTGACAGAAATAACCTACAGCAGTTTGGGCTCCCTAGCCGAGTCACCAGATCTATTGTACAGGAATAAACACCTTATAAATGAAGGTCTAGGGTTACCAACATGCTCTTAAAACTTGTAGGAAATCAACTTTAGAGTATAGAAAGGAAACAAGAAGATAGGATAGACTCACCTGATTCATGACGGTTGATCCTAGCTTTGTCCTCTTCCACTCTGTTTCTCCTCCAAAGATTTCAAGGATGTTTCTCCTTCACCTGTAAAGAGAAAATCCTCCAAGTGTAAGCTTATACATGTATATAGGGAAGGTTAGATAAACAAGACACGACTTGCAATAAATCATGATTTGGTAAGAGGGGTCGTTATGAAACTGAAGTGACCTATCAAAACCAAAACCCCTTGTTATCACTCCAGGAAACTCCTCTAGGTTGTAGCTTGACAATGCCTGGTAACTTAAATGTTTTATGGTTTTCTAAGTGGATCAAGTCAGGTGACCTATAATACCTTACACTCTTAAGACATGCATGAAACGCAATTAGGAATAAGGCTTCTAATTACATCTGTTCAAAGGTTGACAATATGGTGCAGAGATGGAGAACTTTTCATGTTGGCAGATCCATACATAAAACAGATATATATAAATGGCTAATCATGACAAGGAAAGCACTTATAATTCAAATCACATCAATATGCAAATAGGGTGACAGCTATCAGACATTAATTAACCTGAATAAAACCTAAATAAACACATTCAAGCATAAGCACAGAATAGACAGAAAATGGAAGCTGAACATATGATAACAAAAGAGCTTATATTAGGTGATGAGCAATATGAGATGCTTGAAAATAGAAATGGTCTAGAGGTCCCTGAAGTCGAACCCTTTCAATAAAATAAGTATTAGGCTTTATAGCCTTCACAAAAATACTCAAATCCTGAAAACTTAGATCTCATTTAATAAAAATAGACAAAATAATTGTTTTTTGCATAATTAGGTTAAAAAGCCCTAATTAACTACTAGTCTAACTAATTGTAGAATTCATTCACTGTTTGAACCTTTTGATAACTAAAGTAAGTACTGGAAATCACTGCTACTGGTATTCTGCTGGTTAAGTCACTACTTCACTTTGATAGTTGATTTTTGGTGACCTTTTCTACTGTTATGTCGCAGCAAAACTGAAGCATACCTTCCCTGATGTTTTCTTTCGTGTCCTTCATCTTTACACTTCATCCTTGAGTCATCCATGTTCTCCCAAAACTGGTCCTGCATGTCAAAAATTGATATTATTCCTCTATCTACTTTTAGTGGTTAAAAGCCCAAAATATTGGCACTGTTAGCTACCGAAAGTGGTGCTTTCGGTGGCTAATGAACTACCTCAGCATCTACCTAAGCCATTGAAAGCCCTGTTCTTCAAAAAAATTAAGTCACGTCCAAACTTGTTCTTTCAAGTTTGTCTGTTTAGATTTCTTCCTCAACAGTCTCTATCTTAGGAGGGTTAACAGAAGCCTGGCTTGCTTCTAGAGGCTAAAGTCTTACTGCAGCTTCAGCTAGGGTTTCCAATGTGAGGTGGGTGCTATGGTTTTCCTTGTCCTCCTTTAGCTACAGTCTCTGAATCCTAATCATTCTGTACAATCTTGTGTCATCTTTCAAATACCTTTTATTTAGTCTCTTTAGGAAAATATACCTTTCTCTCTGCTCTAGGTAAGATTTATGCAGTGGCTTGTTCCTACTGGTCAATGCAACATTATTTTTCTTTGTCTCCCTTTCCAAAATCTCCATCTCATACACTTGCCTCAGCAACTGATTTATCCTTTGAGTCTTGGGCTTGCTAGAGGAAGCCTTCTCTGCTGGTTCATCCTGCTCTTTTGGTGTGGGGGATGGGAGCTCTTCAATGTCTGCTACAACTTGTAAAGCTAGGTCTGCACCTTCCTCCTGTTCCTCTTCTGAATCTGAGTAGGGCAGGTTCAAAATGTTCTCACTGTGTGTTGCAACTTCATGGCCTTTTTCACTGAAATCCAAGTTTATTTTGACCTTCTTGGCTTTGGAAGAGGAAGTAGGTTGTTCTTCTACTGCTAGGGATATGGACCTTCTATTCCTTTTCCCACTTCTTGGTGTCCTGGACTTTTTAGCAAGAGACTTACCCTTTTCTTCTGGTTGAAGGCCTATTTCAAATCCATTCCAAAATAGGAAATAAGGCCATGCCATATTCATCCTCTTCATCAATTCTTGGATCAGAAGTTGGATAAGGCCATGATGAGACAGTCTGCCAGCAATATTGGTTGGCTAGGCCTTCACCTGGTGTGCCATCTTTGCCAAACTCCTGTGTAAGTAAAAAGGAAAATTTAGTGGGATTCTCCCTGTGAAGTGGTTGATCAATTTGAAATGGTAAATAATAACTCTATTGTATCGCCCTTCACATGTTATGTAGACAAAAATGGCCTTCAGCAGTTGCTGCCGCCTCTTTTCTAGCCAGGTGGATGGTACACTTTTCTTCCACACCGCCTCCCTATGTCCAGGATTTAGGTAAGATCTGAACTCTACATCCTTTGGTATGGTGGTATTGAACCACTTCTCTCCTGTGCTAAGGAGTTTAGTCACTTTAGTAATTAGGGTTTCATCTATTAGGAATTCTTGTTTGCCTATGACTACCTTGGAGCCATCGAAGGAGAGTGAAAATGCCTCAGCCACCTATTGGTGTGACCCTTGAATCTTCTCACAAAACCTATAGCAGCCAGCATCCTTGAAAAATTGACATACTTTTGGATGTGCCTCTAGGTAGCTAATGTCTCCCAACTCTTGCCTGAGAGCAGGTCCTCCCTTCTTCATTTTGCTGAATGCCACTACTGGGTACCTGCAACAATAATTTCAAGTTCTGTAGGATAGTATTTTAGTAGGCTGCTTCTCATAAATGGCTTTCTGGTGGAGAGAAATGATAAAGTCGAGGGTGGAATGTACTAGAGATTTGACAATGATTATGAGGGCTTTCAACTTCATGATTGATGCTTAGGTCAGAGGGTGATGGATCTTGTTTGATCTTTTTGAGACCCCTACCCAACAATTATGTTAAAATCAACCCTGTATACTCATTTGGATTTTATGCAGTTCGATGGATAGATGGAGGGAGAAGGAAGGTTTCATCACATCTGTCCTTATTAGTTTCAAATAACGACCTCCTTACTCATTTTCTCATGCAGTTATGCAGCCCCCTGTATTTTCAGTGGTTTACATGCCCTTTAATGATCACTGCTTTTGTTGACGGGCTCTAATTTGATAGATTTATAACTGTTTCCATCTTTTACCTTTTCGGTGGTTAACAGCCTTCAAGAATTTGTCTGCTAACCACCAAAAAGATGGCTTTCGGTGGCTAATGAAATGTTATCCTTTTCATCCAAGCCACAAAAATTGTTTTCCCAATGTCGCGATGAAGCTCAACTTTCGACGGATAGTGGTCTCTCCCAAAATCCCTTTTAACCACTGAAAACCCATCCTTTCAGTGGCTAATGAAACGTCAGAGCTTTCACCTAAGACACCAAAAATGCTTTTTCCCAAACTCCTTTTTGCCTCCCTTTAGTGGTTAATGCCCTTCTTCAACTGTTCACTAAGCTGCCGAAAGCAGCACTTTTCGGTGGCTAATGAGTTTTTTTAAATCTAGCCTAAGCCACCAAAAGTGCTTTTACCATTTACTTCATCGGGCCCTCTTTCGATGGTTAACATTTATCATCCATTAAACTGGTAGCTGCCAAAAAAAGACCCTTTCGGTGGCTAATGAGCTATTAAGGACCCTGCCTAAGCCACCAAAAGCTATAACTTCCAATTTTTTCAACCATAGCAAAACTAGAGACCTTCAATTTGTTAGTCATCTTTAAATATTTCATTACATGACTCAAATTCTTCATACTATCAAAATAAATTTATTTTGGGAGATAACATCTGGCTCTTACTTGAGGATGGGAACCTCCCTGTGAGGTCCCAAGAAACCCAGACCAAAATGCCTTTCCCTAAAAACAACTAAAAACTTAACACTATCATTTATTGTTCCATTGGGCATGGAGTTTATTCTGTAAGTAAAAACAACCTATTAACTACTAATTTACAATAAAAAGGCCTCAGAGCCTCAAATAAAGTAAAGTTTCAGAAAACACCCATTCACTGGGCCATCAAACACCTCTTCCCCTTCCATATTCTGCAATTTGAAGTTGTTATTCTTATGTACCTAAGCTATCACAAAAGGGCCAATCCACAAAGAGTCAAACTTTCCATATTTTCCCTTGTCCTGCCTGACAGTATCCCACTTGAGGACCCAATATCCAACCTGAAATTTGTCTACTTTTTCCCTTTTGTCAAACATGACATTTATCCTCTGTTGATGGGCTTCTGATTTTCCTATCACTTGTTCCCTGACTTGCTACAACTCCACCAAATCCATCATCCTCCTCACCATATCATTTGGTTCATCTTCCTCTTTCTGAGAGAGCTTTTCCACTGGCAGAATGAGCTGAATGGGAAAAATGGCTTCAGTACCATAAACTAATATGAATGGAGAAGTCTCGATAGATATTTTGTATGTTGCCCTATCATCCCATAAAGCAAACTTTAGCTTAGAATCCTAGTTTTTCTGATTTGTCTCCAATAGTTTTCTAATGATCCTGACCAGGCTTTTGTTAGATGACTCAGCCAAGCCATTTCCTTGAGGATAATAGAATGTGGAATGCACCAGCTAAATTCCCATTTCCTCACACATTTTAACCAATGGCTCAGCTTTGAAATATGGTGCATTATCAGTCACTAACATTACTAAACAACCAAACTTGCTAAAGATATTCTCATATAAAAAATTCATGAGGACCTGATGAGTGGCATTCTTGGTGGGTACTACCTCTATCCACTTGGTAAAGTAGTCTGTGGCTACTAGGATCCGTTTATGCTTCCCCCTGGTATATGGATTTATTTCACCTATGAAATCTAGATCCTATTGCTGGAAAGGCCCATTCACTACAATAGGCCTAAGGGGCAAGGATTTGAGATGTTGCTTCCCTATAAATCTTTGGCACTAGTCACAGGCCCTTACAAAGGTACATACATCAGCAAAAAGGACTAGCCAATAGTACCCTATCCTCAGGATCTTGTGGGATGTGGTCTTCCAACAATGATGGCCCCCACATGTGCTTGAATGAAAGTGATGCATGAACTGATCTGATTCTTCTTTATCTAGACATATCAACAAAACCGCGAATAGATCTTTCCAGTATAGCAGTTTATCAACTATGCAAAATTTAACATACTTTAGTTTAAGAGCTCGTGCTTGATTAGGAGTGAGACCAGCAGGAACTTCTAATTTCTACAGAAAACAAATAATACCTGAGTACCACTCACATGAAGACAAGTTTTCAGGCACTAATTGAATTTCATTCTGATCCTGAACTACTTATGTTGCTACTACAGTTTGCAATTTTGCTCAATTGACACAAGTGAAGTTTATCCCCATTAGTTCACAGTTTTCTTTAGCCATGAGTTTGGCCAGACCTAGTCCCTTTACTAGCTTAGTGGGATTCACCTCTATAACAAACTCAATGAGATTGGCAATCCACTTAGCTCTCTTTCCATCAATGTCAGGATGAGTCAAAACATCCTTCACAGTAGCTTAAGGGACATAGGAAAGAACTTTTGCATGGAGAATGTAAATCCTAAAGGTCTTCAATGACTTTATGAGAGCATAATCCTGTTTCTCAATTGGATCATACTTCAGCTCAGCATCTCTCAAGGTTTTGCTGAAGAATGCAATTGGATAATCAAGACCCTTATCATCTTTTTGTAACAGCACAGCTGCCACTATGTCATAGGATGCAAAGGAGAAGATATAAAAACTCTTGGTATAGTTCAGACTAATCAGGGTTGGGGCTTCCATGATTGCCTTCTTGATGTATTCGAAAGAGGTTCTTGCCTAGTCATTCCATTTTATTTCTGCATCCTTTTTCAGCATGGTTGTTATGTGCTTTACCAGCTCAAAGAAATTAGGGATGAACCTCCTAACAAAGTTTATCTTACCCAAAAAGGACTGAATATCACTTTTTGACCTTGGTATGGAAAGCTTCTGGATTTCTTCCACCCTTACCGGATTAATATTTACACCTTCAGCTAAGACTATGTGACCTAGGAGTTTCCCCTCACTGAGTGCAAATTGGGACTTCTTAGGGTTGACTGATATTCCAAACCTCCTACACTTCAGAAATACCCTCCTCAAGTGTTGCAAATGGTCTTGATGGCTGTGAGAGTAAATAGTTAGGTCATCCAAGTATATAAGAAAAAATTTATCTTTCAGCCCTACAAAAGCTAGGTCCATGGTTCTCTGAAAAGTAGCCCCAGCATTCATCATCCCAAATGGAATTTTAGCATACATGAAAGTGCTCCAGGGGGTGGTAAAAGTAGTCTTCTCTTGGTCATTAGGGTGCATAGCAACTTGGTTGTATCTAGAGAAGCCATCCAGAAAATACATGACACTAGCCCCTAAGACTCTTTGCAACATGTGTTCCACCTTGGCTGGTGGATAGTTGTCTTTTTCGAAACATTTGTTCAGGTTTCTAAAATCCACACACAACCTAATCTCCCCACTCTTCTTCCTTACCGCCACTAAGTTTGCAATCCACTTGGAATACCTAAGGGGGATTATGATTTTGACTTTGAGGAGCTTATGGATTTCTTTTTTAATTACAGGCAGTAGGATAGGACTGATAGATCTCAGATTTTGTTTGAAAGGGATGGTTTCCTTCTCCAAAGGGATCCTGTGTTGGATGATATTAGTGTCATAGGTTTTCAGGTCACTGTACTCCCAGGCAAAGATATCAGCAAATTCTTTTATCAAGCTGCAAAATTCGGACCTCTGATGAGCAGTCAACTCAATGGACAGATTTATCATTTTTGGATGGCTTCGGCTACCTATGTTTTTCTCTTGGAAAGCAGGGTCTTGCTCCTTTTTGGCAGGCTTGGAAGTATGTCATTATGATCAAAAATCTCTTCCAGAGGTACTAGACCTCGAGGTATATAATTGCTGGGTAATTGGACAATACTCTAATCAGCTACTTTATCTTTCAACTTGACTTGTTGCGATTCTTCCATGTTTAGGTTTTCCTGATCTATATGTATATCAGAGAATTCATCTAGTAGCTGAAGGAATTTACTAAGCTCATCATCATTCTCAAACGCCTTCAAAAAAATTTCATTATCTGGTAGGGAAGGTCTGTAATTGACCTGAACATCATAGCTAAGATTAGGAGGAAAAGGAGGAACAAAGAGACTTGTAGAGATAGCCAGGGAATCAGCTAGGTGATTCAAAGCCCTAGGTATATATGACAGTTCAAACAACATAAAGGAGTCTCTAAGTTTCCATACCTCGTCCCTGTAGGCCTTTAGTCTGACATTTTTTGCTTGAAAAGTGTTGTTGATCTGCTGGATAATAAGGTTTGCATCTCCAAATATTCTCATGCACATGATCTCCATTTCCTTGGCAGCTTTAACTCCTAGCAGCAAGGCTTCATATTCTGCTATATTGTTAGTGGTTTTAAAATCAAGCTTATAAGACAGATGAATATTTTCTTTGGATGGAGAGATCATACTACACTTGCACCTGATGAATTCTGAGTGCTAGCCGCATCAAAATACATGTTCCAGACTGATGTGGTCACTTCTTCGGGTTGCTGACAAGTGGGCTTGGTAAGTTGGATTGGTGTTTGCTGAGAATCATCTATTTTCATATGCATGATCCAAAATCAGTGTCTATTGCATAGATGGGGTAGTTCACTGAATTCCTTTTATTGCTTATGATGTAGGCAAGTTGATTCTCTCTGTAAATCCTCTTGGTCTCCCCTCCAAATATGGGGATTGTGGCATATGTAAGGTCCATATGAAGGGTGCCACCTATCCTTTTACTCCATGATCGAGACAGCAAGAGACCAAATTTGGGAGGGATATCAGCCACTACAATGTCCATCATGATGTTTTTTGAAGGCAGCTGAGATAGGTTTACAACAAGGTCTTTGATGAGGCCCAAGCAGTTGACCTTTCTAAAGTCAAAGGATAACAAATCATGGTAGGTCTTTGTAATGCTGAGTCCAAGCTCATCCATCACAGCTTTTGGCATCAGGTTATGGGAACCTCCTGAGTCTAGCAGACAATTATGAAGGACTTTATCATGGATATTCAAGGATATGTAGAAAGGTGGGCATGAATCCTTTAGGTCTTCGATCATAGGGCCTAGGGTTACAATAGGTTTATCACCTTGCAGATTTACAAAGTCAGTATCAATATGTAACTTTGGCTGAAGAGAATTCAGTATGGAATATTTGAATGCATCATTTTTCATTAGCTCGATTAATGGGAAAGGGATCTTCAATTTATGAATCTCTAACTCAAGGTTGAAATAATAATGCAGTCTATATAGAAACCTTACCTCATGTACTATAACTTTAAGTTGGACTTGATCAGGGCTTGATGAAGGCGCTGGTTTTTGCACTGGTTTGGAAATGACTGCCATTTTCTTTGGTAAAATAGTACCCTTTTTAGCTGGTGCAGCAAGCTATTTGGCAGGAACAACATTCTTCTTAAGGGGAGAAACCAGCCTGGACCTCAGGTTTTATCCTCCTTGACCATCAGCCTAATATAATGTTTCTTCACTGGTCTACTCATGAATTAGGGCTTCCTCATATTCTTCTTGTGTTAGAAAAGAATAGTCAACTTCATCTTCCATGTAGTGGATGTTTTCTTCAGCCTCTCCTTCTTCCTCAGTGAACTCTAGTTCTTCTTTTAGTACAGCATTCTGAAAAGGAGCTATGATTCTCTAATATTCCCCTTGATTCCTTTCCCTTCTAAGGATCTAAACTCGGGGGTTTCCTCTTCTGTAAGGGACAAAATTAGGGTTTCAAGGAAAAAAATCACTTGGCCCTTTACCTCTCATAGGTATCTATCCTCGGTCCTTTAGCTTAGACATTTCAGCAGTGAGTTTATCTAACAGTTTTTTCATTTTGTCAATCTTGTTCTCTGATGAAGAAGCCCCAAGAGGGTCTATTGGATGCTTCTTCATGTCTATGTTTCCTTTGACCTTCTAAGATGCCACAATGTTAGATTCTACCTCTAGGGCAGCATCATGCATGAGTGATAAGGAGGAAGACCTCCTTTCTCTAAGAAGTAGGCAGAAATCAGAGTCAAAGGCATCTACATAAGTTATCCTGGATGAGGTATCAGTGGGCTTGATTTTAGTGGGGATCTTGCTGTACATATTGTTGAACCTCTTGCTGAAGTTGGAGACAGACTCCTCATTTTCTCTTTTCAAGTTGTTGAACTCTGTGATATAATAGAGGTGGTCTCTCCTCTCTCCCCAATGCTTTAGAAAGATGTCATCTAGGGATTCAATGCTGGCCACTGATCCAGCAGGAAGCTCTTTGAACCATTTCCTACCCTGATCATCTAGGCTTTGTACAAAAACCCTAGTCCACACATCTTTCTATTCTATATTAATGTTCTCAGCATAACTCTAAAATCCCTCTAGATGTTCTTCAGCTGTGAAATCTCCCTCTCCTGTGAACTTAGGCATGTACTTGAGGTAGTCTCCAGTGGGCATGGCCGAGATAGGGTTAGGAAAATTAAGGGGGGTGTACCCAGCTACCAGGATCCTTTCCATTTTAGTCAATTAAGGGGAATCCATATTGGAAATGGGTATGGAAAGGGTGGAGCAAGGTAGTGCTAATGTAGGTAGTAGCTGAGAAGGTGGTGGTGGTAAACTTATCCCATTAGAGTCACCAGGGATTGGATCTTCACAAGCAGCAGTGCTTGAAGATACCCAAACCCTAAAACTTTCTGATGTATTTATAAATTCCTGAGAATTAAGTGTTTCAGCAGAAGAAATAATAGCAGAAATATTTCTTGAAATACCTCATGTAGCTTCCTTTGAAGCACTGCTGGTCTACCATAGTGAAGCCCTAACTCTTCTCATAATCTCTTCTGGATCTGAAACCGGTGTTGTTGGTGGCCCTTGAGGGTTTTCTCTGGTACTTGGTCTTCTTGAACCCACCTTATTTCAATGGAGTCTCCAGATAGATGATTACAACCAGAATAGTGTCCAAGCTTTGTCTATCATCAAAGCAAGGATCTATGTCGTCTCCCATAGAAGCTGAGCTTCAGTCTCCTCTCCCCGGCAATGGTGCCAATTTGTTATCACTCCAGGAAACTCCTCTAGGTTATATCTCGAGGATTCTTGGTAACTTAAATGTTTTTTATGTTTTTCTAAGTGGATCAAGTCAGGTCACCTATAAGACCTTACACTCTCAAGACATGCATGAAACTTAATCAAGGATAAGGCTTCTAATTACCACTGTTTAGAGGTTGACAATATGTTGCAGAAATGGAGAACTTATCATGCCAGCAGATCCATACATAAAATAGATATATATAAATGGCTAATCATGACAAGGAAAGAAGTTATAATTCAAATCACATCAATATGCCAATAGGGTGACAGCTATCAGACATTAATTAAAATGAATAAAACCTAAATAACACATTCAAGCATAAGCATAGACCAGACAGAAAATGGAAGTTGAACATATGATAACAAAAGAGATTATATTAGGTCATGAGCAATATGAGAAGCTTGAAAATAGAAATGCTCTACAGGTCTCTGAAGTCAAACCCTTTCAATAAAATAAGTCTTAGGATTTATATCCTTTACAAAAATACTCAGATCCTGAAAACTTGGATTTGATTTAATAAAATAGACAAAATAATTGTTTTTTGCATAATTAGGTTTAAAAACCCTAATTAACTACTAGTCTAACTAACTATAGAATTCATTCACTGTTTGAACCATCTGATAACTAAAGTAAGTAATGGAAATCACTGCTACTGGTCTTCTGCTGGTTAACTCACTGTTTCACTTTGACAATTGAGTGTTGGTGACCTTTTCTACTGCTATGTCACAGCAAAATTGAAGCATACCTTCCCTGATGTTTTCTTCTGCATCCTTCATCTTTACAATTCATCCCTGAGTCATCCATGTTCGCCCAAAACTGGTTTTGCATGTCAAAAATCGATATTATGCCTCTGTCTACTTTTGGTGGTTAAAATCCCAAAATATCGGAACTGTTAACTTCTGAAAGCCGTGCTTTTGGTGGCTAATGAACTGCCTCAGTGTCTGCCTAAGCCACCGAAAGCCCTGTTCGTCAAAAAATCTTAAGACACCTCCAAAATTGTTCTTTCAAGTTTTTCTGCTTAGCTTTCTTCTTCAACGAGCTCTATGTTAGGAGGGTTAATAGCAGCCTGGCTTGCTTCTAGATGCTGAAGGCTTACTACAGCTTCAGCTAGGGTTTCCAATGTGAGGTGGGTGCTAGGGTTTTGCTTGGTCTCCTTCAGCTATAGTCTATGAAGCCTAATCATTATGTACAATATTGTGTTGTCTTTCAGGTACCTTTTATTTAGTCTCTTTAGGAAAATATACCTTTCTCTCTGCTCTAGGTAAGATTTATGTAGTAGCTTGTTCCTACTGGTCAATGTAGCATTATTTCTCTTTATCTCCCTTTCCAAAATCTCCATCTCATACACTTGCCTCAGCAACTAATTTATCCTTTGAGTCTTGGGCTTAATAGAGGAAGCCTTCTCTACTAGTTCATCCTGCTATTTTGGTGTAGGTGATGGGAGTTCTTCAATGTCTACTACAACTTATAAAGCTAGATCCACACCTTCCTCTTGTTCCTCTTCTAAATCTGAGTAGGTCAGGTTCAAAATTTTCTCACTGTGTGTTGAAACTTCATGGCCCTTTTCACTAAAATCCAAGTTTCTTTTGACCTTCTTGGCTTTGGAAGAGGAAGGAGGTTGTTCTAATGCTGCTGGGGATATATCCCTTCTCTTCCTTTTCCCACTTCTTGGTGTGCTAGACTTTTTAGCAGGGGACTTACCCTTTTCTGCTAGCTGAAGGCCTGTTTCGAATCCATTCCAAAATAGGAAATAAGGACATTCCATATTCCTCCTCTTCAACAATTCTTGGATCATAATTATGATAAGGCCATGATGAGACAGTCTACCAGCAATATTGGTTGGTTGGGCCTTCACCTAGTGTGCCATCTTTGCCAAACTCCTATGTAAGTAAAAAGGAAAATTCAATGGGCTTCTCCATGTGAAGTGGTTCATCAATTTGAAATGGTAAATCATAGCTTTGTTGTATCTCCCTTCACATGTTATGTAGACCACAATGGCCTTCAGTAGTCGCTACCACCTCTCTTCTAGCTTAGAGGATGGCACACTTTTCTTCCACACCACCTCTCTATGTTCAGGATTTAGGTAAGATCTGAACTCTACATCCTTTGGTATGGTGGTATTGAAACAATTCTCTCTTGTTCTAGGGAGTTCAGTCACTTTAGTAATTAGGGTTTCATCTATCAGGAATTATTCTTTTCCTATGACTACCTTGGAGCCATCGAAGGAGAGGGAAAATGCCTCAGCCACCTGCTAGTGTGACCCTTGAATCTTCTCACAAAATCTATAGCATCCAACATCCTTGAAAATTTGATAGACTTCTGGATGTGTCTCCAAGTAGCTGATGTCTCCCAACTCTTGCCTGAGAGCAGATCCTCCCTTCTTCATTTTGTTGAATGCCACTCCTGGGTACCTGCAACAATAATTTCAAGTTCTGTAGGATAGCATTTTAGCAGGCTGCTTCTTAGAGATGGATTTTTGGTGGATATAAATGCTAATGTCGAGGGTGGAATGTACTAGATATTTGGCATTCATTATGAGGGATTTCAACTTCATGATTGATGCTTATGTTAGAGGGTGATGTCTCTGGTTTGATCTTTTCGAGACCCCTACCCAGCAATTATGTTAAAATCAATCCTGGATACTCATTTGGATTTTCTACAATTTGTTGGATAGATGGAGGGAGAAGGAGGGTTTGATCTCATCGGTCCTTATCAGTTTCATATAACGACCTCTTTTCTCATTTCCTCACGCAGTTATGCATCCCCCTGTCTTTTTGATGGTTTACACGCCCTTTAATGATTGTTGTTTTTGTTGATGGGCTCTGATTTGATAGATTTATAACCGTTTCCGTCTTTTACTTTTTCGGTGGTTAACAGCCTCCAGGAATTTGTCTGCTAGCTATTGAAAAGATGGCTTTCGGTGGCTAATGAAATGCTATCCTTTTCTCCCAAGCTACTAAAACCATTTTCCCAATTTCACAGTGAAACTCAGCTTTTGACGGATAGTGGTCTCTCCGAAAATCCCTTTTAACTGTTGAAAACCCATCCTTTTGGTGGCTAATAAAATGTTAGAGCTTTCACCTAAGCCACCAAAACTACTCTTTCCCCAACACCTTTTTTCCTCCTTTCGGTGGTTAACGCCCTTCTTCGACTATTCACTAAGCTGTTGAAAGCAAGAATTTTTGGTGGCTAATGAGTTTTTTGAAATCTCGCCTAAGCCACCAAAAGTGCTTCTACCATTTACTTGATCAGACCCACTTTCGTTGGTTAACCTTTATCCTGCGTTAAACTGTTAACTATTGAAACAAAGCCTTTCGGTGGCTAATGAGTTGTTAAGAACCCCACCTAAGCCACCGAAAGCTATAACTTCCAATTTTTTCAACCATAGCAAAACCAGAGACCTTCAATTTGTTAGTCATATTTAAATATTTCATTACATGACTCGAATTCTTCATACTATCAAAATAAATTTATTTTGGGAGATAACACCCTCTCTTCCCTCCACCTGTCCCATGTCTGTGATCGAACAACCACGAAGCATTGGTTTCTAGGTTGAATGATTACAGCACTGACTAGCTTGCAGGTCTCATTAGAATACACTGTCACCCTGCTCAAATCACAATTGTCAGTCAGCACCCCCTCCTTAATTCATTCCACATTTCTTGCATGTGTCCTCACTGAGCCAAGCTCCCGTGAATCTAGCACTGTAATTTCCTTCTCCAGGGTATGAATTTTCAATTTTATAGGTACAGAAGAACAATCTAGGAGATAAAGAAAGGACGAGGACCTACTCTAAGAAATGAATTGGGTGATATTGGCTACCTTGAATCACACCCAGAGGTATTTCATATTTCCAAAGACTCATGCTATTATAGGTTCTGTGAAAAGATTCAAGGATCCCATCAGCAAGTGGTAGAAGCCTTTTCTCTCTCCTTTGATGGCTCGAAAGCAGTGATTGGAAGAGAAGAATTCCGGGTGGATGAGGCTCTGATTGATGAAGTAACAGAGCTCCCAAGGAGTGGGGAAAGCTGGCTCAAAACCACTATCACAAAGAATGTAGAATTCAGGTCTTACTTGCAGCTTGAGCACAAGAACATTGTATGGAAGAAGAGCATTCCTACATCCTGGCTTGAGGAAAAATGGCATCACTTGTTGAAATAAATTCTGGTCTACATAACTTGTGAGGGTAGGTATAATATGTTAATGATATACCATTTCAAGTTAATGAACCATTTTACTAGAAGGAGTCCCATGAACTTGCCTTTTTACATACACAAAATCCTAACTAAAATGGCCCATCAAGTTAAATCCAACCCCACCAACATTGCAGGTACGAAATCCCATCATGGCTTGATCAAGTTAATTGTCCTTGAACTACTGCAAAGAAGGAACATGGCCTAGACATACTTCCTGTTTTGGAAGAAGTTTGAGATAGAGTTGTAGCCAGAGGACAAAAGGAAGTCTTCTTAAAAAAATTCCTCCACTCCCAGAAGTGGTAAGAGGAAGAGGAGGACCATCTCTCCAATTGCAGTGGATTAGGCCTCTCCAGCTCCTAAAACCAGGAAGGCCAAGAGGAACCTGGATTTCAATGAAAAGGAAGAGGAGGTTTAAGCACTAAACAAAAATATCCTTAACCTACCTTACTCTTCTAGCCACCAATGCATGTCATCTATCTTTGTTTTCAAAATTTAAACCTCTGTCGTTCTTCTTTACTCCATCTGGAAGAGGAATATTAGTGTTCTCAAGGATTTGTTCTCAATGGTTTTATTCATGCATGCAATCTTAGGGTTCCAACCCTTGTGACTGTAAGTTCATTTTGACTTCTCTTACTTCTTCCCTTTATCCTTGCTAGGATTCGAACCCCCATCGAAAAATTTATCCTTATTCCTCTCTCTTGCTGCTTTGAATCCTTGTGCTTCATATTTCCTTTTGATTTCCTCCATGCTGCAAGAGATTGGTCCTTCGTAATCTTGATGGTAACAATTTAAACCAAATTGTCTTGTTCTTGAGTCAGAGACTCCATGAAGTCTTCCAAAGATGACATTCTCCAGTCTCAAACTGTTAGCTTTCTCGAGTGAAATGGCGAAGAAAACACAGGATATTCAGGACATAGCTTCAAAAGTATGGATAGAATCAGCTTCTCTTCCTTCTTTTTAATGCCACATTGCTTCAGCTGAATAACCAGGAACTTGAACTTGGTGAAGAATTACTGGATCATCTCAAAATCAGTTGGGATGAAGGAGATAAGCTCATTCTCAAGTTGATGGCCTCTTAGTTCATTAGTCTTCCAAAAAAATATCTCGATCTTGATCCACATTTCATTTGGATTTGTGATGTTATCAACATGAAACAGGAGGTCTCTTGAGATACTGAGACATAACATCCAAAACACTTCATACATTATGTTAAAAAACTTGGACTTTTCAACAACTGAGTTCAACTCATTTTCTATCCCCATGGTAACTATGTAGAGACCTCTGGATCTCCACTGGATTACCATCTCAGGCTTCCACTCAGAGTAGTTGAATGGAGTCATCAAGGTGACATGAGACAGCTCCATTTGTTGTGCGCATTGGGTGACAAAGAACTATTGAATAACATGCAATGCAAACAATCAATCCTCTAGAGGAAACTCTAGATTGTTAATTTGAGCCCTATGAACTCTCTCAATTAAATTAGAATCTCCTTGAGCTCTAATACCTTGTTAAATTTTCATTCATGGTAGCATCTACAATCTAACAAAATCCTCACAATACAAGAATTTGACGATGCATGAGAAAAACAATGAAAAGACACAGAATTAACACAAGCAAATGATGCCAATAACCAAATTTTCTATTACAGTACAACATGTAAACTTGTATGGAACATCATTATATTACAATAGAACAAAATCGTTATCCTTTGGAGGCAGTCAAAAGGTATACATGTCATAGGCTTTCATTAGATCTCAAAACTCCCTAAGTTGACCAATACGCTCCCAAATCACCTCAAATAGTCACAAAATGCCTCATGTGAACATTGGGATGGCATGGTTGGTCATAAATGAAGGTTTTCCAGGTGTGTTGGAGTGCATGGTGGAGTGGGAGTGGCTCTAAGCAGTCCAAATGAGGCCAAATGAGCCAAAAATAGCCAAATACAATGGATGGGCACCCCTAGTCAATCCAGATCCATGATTTAAGGAGTTGCAGCACCCCAAGGGACCAAATGGTCATAAATGAGAGTGCCTTACCTCCTAGTTGACCAACGTGAGGGTGACAGGTGTCATTAATGGTCCAAAACCCCTAACAACCTTAGGCAAACATCATAGACCATGGTTTGGACCATCTAACATAGGTAAAAACATATGAGACTATGGTTCTGGGTGGTATAATGTTCAAATACAGAGAAACCTAATGCACACAAAGGTTCCCAAACAAACTCATTCAATCCAATTGGATAGAGAGAAGTGTGAAAAAACCACACCTTATAGGGAAATCACATATGTGCTCAAAATTGCCAACAATTTACTATGCATTACAATTAAAGAGGAATTTCTAGGGGAATCACTACTATACATACTACAGGAAGCATTTTAGTACTGATAAGTTTGAAAACAAAAATGCAAACTTAGGAAAATGAAAAGAAAAAAGTTTCTTTGGGTATCAAGATTAGTCAATGGGATCATGTGCTAGAACCTTTCCTCTCCAAAATTATAGCATGCTATTAATTTTCCATCCACCATGGCTACCTTTCCACTACTCACACCATAATATCTAACACATAATGGAAGAGGATTTAGGGACCTTTCTTGAACATGCCCAGAGAGGATCCAAATACAAAAATATATGACTAATAAAAAACTTCATGAAGGACTAAACAAATTGGTGGCTCCAAATATGTTAATGTAAGTGGCCTCCTTCCTGACGTACCAATATCATAATGTCCCTACCACCTTCATTACTTCTTATTTCATGCATAGAACCATCTTGTGAAAAATAATCATGTGTGCACTAGAGCCATGAACCGACCACAAATCTGTGTGTAGCTCAACATATACTTATGCTTTCACAATATCTTGCAATAGACATGGATCAGAGGATAACATGTCTTCCACTTCCATTGCAACCCAAAAAAATAATTGCTTATGTACATGCAGACATCCAACAAGTAGAATGCCATAAAATACTCCACTTGGATCCCCGTAAAATGATCCTTTTACCTTGACAATGCATCTCTCATGGTAGTGGACATAATGCATGCCCAATTAAAAATTTTCTCTCCTCATGACTATGTGATGCATGATCGAAAAAACCTCTTTGAATTATTTTCAATTCTTCTGACTATATAATATGTTGATTAGGGAAGTTGCATAGCAATATGGATGCTTGATATCTGCAATGAGGTATGTGCATGTTGGCCTAGAAATCTTTCGGTCGCATTCGCCACATCTTCATAATATCCCTTTAGCTTTTGTTTTGAGTAAACTCAATGAACCACTCATCAACCATTCTAATACCAGGTTCTCTCAATTTATATTAGACTACGAGCCTTCATGAGTGGAAGGAAGCAACATGTCTCCCTTACATGTCTCCCTTGATTGTTACAAATTGATCTATGTTTGATATTAGTTGCTTTTGAGACCATCTATGGACATGGCATTACTGTTTGTCACACCGCAATCCCAATCTTGCGAAGATGGGATGTTTTTTATGTTAAATAACACCTCATATTTAGGGCCTTGCCTATATGTACTTAGGAGGTGTTCTGGATAATCCTCATCTCTAAACATCTAATAATTTCCTTTCATTGGGGTTTTTCCGTTAAGGTTTTCCATCTAGTTCCAATTTGCATTTTGTGTTTGTATAAAGATCTAATAATTTAATTTTCTTGAAAAATTTAAGATCCTTCTCATTTTGGGTGAAATCTCTCCACTCTCTCCTTTCTAGTCGACTCTTTCCAAGGAGGCACCCTATTCTGTTACAATCCACATAAGAAAAGAACAAGCAACATAATGTTCTTTAATACTCTTGTAAAACGAACTTACCATAATCAAACTTGTGAGCACATGAACCAAGGAGTATAAACCTCTGGTTTGTTAGAGACAATAAGTTCACATTGTATGCTAGGGATCTTACACTCTCTCTTGGTTGAAAGTTTCTTCAAGAGTGGTGATGGCTCTTGGAACTTGAGCTCTTTATAATAATTAGGGTTTGTAATTTGAAACTACTTGTAAAGATGATTTTACCTTATTCTTTATAAATTAGCATAAGTAGTTGAGAGTTGTTTATGCTAGCAAAAGGTTTTGGATCAAATCGTCTACAGACTAGACTATACAGAAAGCTCACTCAATATCTCCACCGAATCTACTTGGTCTTGGAGCAATTCCTTGAATTATCCTCATGCTCATTTTCTTCTTTGCCATTCTGTACATGAGATCTTTACCACTGCACGGGGATGCGATCTCTCCAACTGGGCACAATCTTTGTGGCAAACATGTCTGCGGGCATCTTTTACAGTGCAAGTGAAGGTTTCTTTCTTGTCCTGCACACATGGGATCTTTTAACCTGTACGGCGGCTATCTTTTACTGTACCCGTCTTATTTTCCTGTACATCATTTCTGTTCTGTGTGCGTTAATGAATACAACTTTGTGCACGATGCGTCATCTTTTTTTTTCCTAATCTGTTCACATTGACTTCTGTCTTCCTCTGCGCACAGTGATTTCAGTAATTTCTCTTCCTGTGCTTGGGATGTTATTCCTCTGCGCACATTGATTTCAGTGATTTCTCTTCCTGTGCTTGGGATGTTAGTCTAAGCTATACTTGGTTAAATCTTCTCTTCCATGTGCAATCTTCTCCACGTTCATTACTGCATGTTGGAAACAACATTCTCTGTGACGAAACAGAAGTCCGAACATTGAAGAAGAGGAGCGGTTTGCGCCTCCCATTTCACAAACTTGCGCATTCTCATTTCTTTGACCTTGTAAACGTTGTACTGCGCAGAGCTAAACACAAACCAGTGCATTGAAAAGAAATAATGAATTTCAAAGACGGCGAGAAAGTATCAACTTAGGGCTTGGATATTCGCCGTTTCCCATCATAGGAATCCTTTTATACCCTGACAAAGAACTAAAAGCCTCAGTCCCACATGCACCAGAAAGTTAAATTTATTTCAGTCAAAGAAAAATAGCATCTCGATTATAAGGGAAAGGGTATGGGCTCCAGCGTTGTAAATTGAGTGTACAAAGTTGATTTGTGGTCTTTGTGCACATGGAGTTTAGAGTTAATAGCTAAGATTTTATATCTTTTGATGATGAGAAAAACAAAGTGACTCTTGGGATTTACGTTCCTGGAACATAATCGGACATCCTTGTGGCAGTGCACCACTATCACAATTAAACATTTTATTTCCAAACCATTATAGTGTTGATCACTCTAGAAGAATTAATAATTAGATCATTAATATATAAGTTTTATTCTCCCCAGCATTATTGGAAAATATTAAGTGTTAGTCATGCTATTAATCCTTCTTAAAACGTTTCCGAACCTGCACTTTGTAGGAATAGCTTTGAACTCCCCCTGATGCATGATGTTCTACATCAAAGACCTGAAGCCTTGGAGTTGGTTCCAAGTTGGCTTTTGATGCCCATTTGTGGTTTTACCAAAGAGTGTTGAATGCTTTGTATGTTTTCTTCATTCTAAGGAGTTTGTAGAGTATGTGAAATCTTGTAATGAAGACCATCATGTCTTACATTTCTTTTCTTTTTTGTTAACAATTTCAGTTGATTGGTCAAAAGGTGCTTTCTACAACTCAAGTGGATGAGATTCGTCATGTTTATAAAATTTGTGTGGCACATATTGATTCCAAAAAACATAAAAGAAAAACACACGTCAACTCCAAAAAGATCTAAAATTAAAAGAGATGTCATCTTCAAGTATTGTTAACATGCATTGAATAATTGTGTGACATAAAACAAAGATTATGAACTCTCAAATATATCGGATATATGCATGCACATGCACCACATGCACATTTGGTGAGAGCACTCCACATTTTCAGTTAAGCTCATCGTGACTAGTTTGGATGATTGCATGTACATGCACCAATACTCAACTATGTTGCATGGAGTTCTTGTCTTGATCCCTTGTCATTATTTATTGATTCACGGTGTAATAGAACACAGTAGATTAGTTTTCTATTCTTTGCTTGTACTCTTCTGCTTTGCAAGTTATGTTCATTGGTTTTTGGCTAGATCTATTCTATGCAGGCTCAACTGCAATTTTACATGGTATCAGAGCCCATGGGATCCAAGAAGAAGGAGCAACAAAAACTTGGTTTGCATGTTACAAAGGATTGGAGCATGCATCTTGAAGCATGGAATTGAGATCAGTTCCTCTTCTAACTCCATTCAACTACAATGAGTGGAAAATGAAGATAATCTATCTTTTAAAAAGAAATCGTGTATTCAATTAACAATGGAAATTGAAGCTGAGCCAATGTTGGATTCTAAGAAGCCAAAATTGCTTAACAAATTTGACTGGGCATGATTTCCTCAAGGAATAAGGGAACACTAACAAACTCATACATATCCAAGGGTGCAATAACACTCATCCAAGCCAACATAGTTGGGTTTATCAGGTTGCAGGGGAAAACATTCCAACAGATGGGTTTCACGGGCCACTAAGCCAAGCCATCTCATAGTCGGGTATCACACACTGAACACAGTCAAGCCAACATTCACCTTTAAGCACCAGTCAAGCCAACAGATGGGTTTATCAGACTGCATACAGTAAAGCCATCTCACTGATGGGTTTATCAGGCTAACTAGCCAAGCTAGCATTCACAGATGGGTTTATCAGACTGTCTAGCCAAAGGTTACTCACAAGGTCAAACACAACAAGACACATCTAAGCCAATAGATGGGTTTATCTGGCTACCAGCCAAGCCATCCTTTCCGTTGGGTTTATCAGGCTTCCAAGGCAATGGTTACCCACAAGGGAAAACACAACAATACACAGCCAACCCAACAGATGGGTTTATCAGGTTACCAACCAAGCCATATTTCCCGTTGGTTTTATCAAGCTTCCAAGGCAATGGGCAAGAAGATTTGCTAATCTAGTGAGCTCATCTACAGAGCTAAGAACAACTTCACAAGACCTATCTGGCCTGGCTTCCCCACTGCCTACACACCCAACACAAGGAAGTGTCTCCTTCTCTACTCCACAGTCCCTCGGGCTACACCTTACCTTCCAATGCCCTTTAGGATGTGCATAGCAGGTTTACCATCCACTCTTATCTTATCGTGAGGTTCCACACTAGGTTTATCAAGCACGTTCTACGTCTTTCCCATTCCTAAGTCTTGTACATATCTCAGACCCGAACCAGGGTGCACAACCACAGTGAGACTCCACAACACCAGCTTTACTCTGGAACACGAGTAACAGGGTCTCATACACTCTGTAGTTTAAGACAACACTACAACACAACAATCACAGTCTTTCCAAGGGAAAAACACTCACAGAACGCGAAGGATACAGTCAGGAAGAGCTCCGCTGCTACCACAATGTCACTCTCCTAGAAAACGAAGATGGTGGTGAATAATAATGAACCAAAACGTCCCGCAGCTCTCAAAATGTGAGAGTAAAATCCAAAACGTGAATGCATGGTCAAAATTGGCATACGGTTCTGGTGTTATCTTGTCCATGCAACCAAAACACAACATTCCAAAACTAGGTGCTCTGCTCAATTCAAATTTTCCCATACTCTTCCCCTTCCAAGCAATAACTACATCAACCACCTTCTGGCAGAATAAATGGTCGTGAAGAGAAGACAAGAAAGAGGGTAGTTGACAATTCTGATGGGTTCTCTCTATGACACATGGTTTTTCCCCAAATTAGCTCAAGGTTAACATTCCCACCCTCTTATCGTTAGGAAAATCATGCCCCCATCTCATTATTTGTTGCATTGACATAGCTGGCTATGGGTTTTTCCTTAATTTGCATATTTACATGATGTTTACAAACGTGCTTGACTTAGCATAGAAACCATAGGAATCAACCATGATCACCTATATGCCAAACATTAATCAATGATAGGACCTTCGCCTTGAGCTCCTTTTCATGATTTGATATAATATTTACATCATATACATTAATGCAATGGTATCAAAACTAAGGTGTTACATTCCCCTCTCCCTTCAATAGCACTGTCCTCAGTGCTTACAAAATTGAACAAAATGCTACACTGGCATTGCCTCAGGGCTCTGCAAATTTGAACAAAAATCGATGTGCCAATCGCATGGAATCATCCAGCTCCCATGTAGCCTCTTCATAACTGTAGTGCTCTCACTGTACCTTTACCTGTCCTATGGCTCAGTTCTGGAGCCTGGTGACCTTCCTATCAAAGATGCACATTGGCTTGATTTGGAGCTCTCCCTCGGGTTCCACCTGAATCACATCCCAATTTATCACATGGTTAGGGTAATGTATATATTTCTTAAGCAAAGAAAAATGAAAAACATTATGATCCCTAGTGCTAGCAGGAAATGCAAGTCTATATGCAATTGTCCCTATTCTTTCAAGCACTTCGAATGACCCATAGTATCTGGGTGACATCTTAGCACAACTCCCAAGCTTCAAGGAACTCTTCTTTACCCTCACTCTGAGGTAAACATGATCCCCAATACTAAACTCTCTGTTCACTCTATGCTTGTCAGCGTAGCTTTTCTGTCTATCCTTGGCTGCCTTCAGATTCTGCCTGATCTTTACAACCTCCTGCTCCATCTCCTTACGCAATTCTGGACCAATCACAACTCTGTTCACTGGATTATCCCAAGCCACTGGTGTCCTACACCTCCTACCATACAAATCTTCATATGGACTCATCCCCAAGGATGCTTGCTATCCATTGTTATAAGCAAACTCTACCAGGTGTAAATAATCTTCCCACTTGGTTGGTTTGTCCATCATGTACATGTAAAGCATGTCTTCAAGCACTTGATTTACCCTCTATGTCTGCCCATCAGTCTGAGGATGGTAGGAAGCGTTGAAGTTCAGCTTTGTACCCAAATCCGCAAAATACCCCTTCCAAAAATTGGAAGTGAACTTGACATCTCTGTAAGAGACTATTGCCTTTGGCAATCCATGCAATTTGAAAATATCCTTCATGAAGATCTTTGCAATATCATCAGTCTTTTGCATAGACTTAACCGGTATAAAATGTGCTTCCTTTGTCAACTTGTCCACCACAATCATGATGGAATCATGTTGTCTCCAAGTCATTGGCGATCCTATAATGAAATCTATGGAAATAACTTCCCATTTCCATTCAGGAACTGGTAAAGGCTGCAACAAACCCGTTGGGTGTTGATGCTCAACTTTCACCTACTGACATTGCATGCACCTAGAAAAGCATTCAGCCATATCCTTTTTCATTCCTGGCCAAAAGTACTTCTTTCTAGCTGTAGCAATTGTCTTTTGATATCCTGGTGACTAGAATATGGAGCTTGATGGATCTCATCGATAACAACTCTCCTCAAATATGCTACATTTCAAATGTAAATTCGGTTCTTGTAAGTAAGAAGTCCATCTTCTTCCAAGTCATATCCCTCGGACCTCTTTTGAAGGATTTGCTACTGCAATTTGTCCTCAACTTGCACATACAATTCATTTTCAACAACATGATTAACAATCTGCTACCTCAACTCTAATTGGCAAACACTAATGGATGCCACATGCATTTCCTGCACCTTCCTGTTGAGCACATCAACTACCTTATTCTCTTTCCCATTTATGTTCTTGATCTCCAAATCAAATTCACATAAAAACTCCAACCATCTAGCTTTCCTAGCATTCAAAGTAGACTGATCAAACAAATACTTCAGACCACAATGGTTTGTCCTTAGCTCAAATCTTCTTCCCATCAAGTAATGCCTGCACATCTTAAGAGCATGTACTATGGCTACAAGTTCCAGATCATGAGTAGCATAGTTCTTCTCATGTTCCTTCAACTTTCTGGACTCATAGCATATCATGTGGTTGTCTTGCATAAGAACTCCTCCAAGCTCTTGACCACATGCATCAATACACACTACAAAATCTTTCGTTGGTTCTGCAATTTTCAAAACCGGTGTACTTGTGAGAAGATTTTTCAACCACTAGAAGCTTTCTTCACACCTCACTGTCCATTCAAAATTTATGCCCTTCTTTTGCAAAGAAGTAAGGGCATGTGCAACCTTGGAGAATCCTTCAATGAATCTCCTGTGGTATCCTACAAGTCCCATAAAATATCTCATGTCTGTCACATTTCTTGGACTAGGCCAATTCATAATGGCTTCAATCTTGTCAAGGTCCACAGATATACCCTCTTCTGAGATAATGTGACACAAGTACTGAATTTTATCTCTATAGAAGTCACACTTGCTCAAATTTGCATACAACCAATGCTCCCTAAGAAATTCTAATGTCAATCTCCAATGCTCTTCATGTTCTTCCTCATTTTTAGAATAAACAAGAATGTCATCAAGGAAAACAAGAACAAACTTGTCTAAATACCTATTGAAGACACTATTGATAAGGCACATAAATGTAGCTGATTCATTTGTGAGACCAAATGGTACCACTACAAAATCATAATGTCCATGCCTTATTCTAAACGATGTCTTATGAATGTCTTCATCCTTGATTCTCACCTGATGGTAACCCGACCTCAAGTCAATATTGGAAAATACCTTTGCTCCTCTCATTTGATCAAAGAGGTCATCAATCCTAGGCAAAGGATACTTGTTCTTTATTGTGACTTTGTTCAACTATCTGTAATCAATACACAATCTAATTGTACCATCTTTCTTCTTTACAAATAGAACTAGTGCTCCCCAAGGGGACACACTCGGCCTGATATACTTTTTCTCCAACAAATCTTGTAGCTGCATCTTCAACTCTAACATTTTCGGCGTATTCATTCTGTAGGGTGTCTTGGACACTGGTGCTACTCCTGGCACAAGTTCAATTGTGAAATAAATGTCTCTCTTTGGAGGAATCCCTAGAATCTCATCAGGAAAAACGTCCCTGAATTCCTGCAATACACAGATGTTCTCCAACCTGAGAGTTTCATTCTCTATAGCCTCCAAAATATGAGCTGCATAAAACTGGCAACCTTTCCTACATAACTTCTTCAACTGCATTGCTGAAATATGCCTCACAAAAATCACCTTTGGAATGCCTCTTACCACTCTCAGGTTCCCTTCTTCATCCATGCATTCAAAATTCTTATGGTAACAGTCAAGATTTACCCTGTGAGATTCTAACCAATCCATTCCAATGAGAACATCATAGGAACCAAGGTGTAGAACATTCAGATCTACAAAAGTGACCAATCCATTCATCACTAATGGAAACTTCTCTACCACTTCATTAACCTTTCTCTTAGTTCTAGTGGCTAGCTAAACTAACAGCGATTTGCTATGCCTCACTTTCTTGAAAGCACAAATCTCCACTACTCTAGGAACAATGTAACTGTGGGTAGAACGAGGGTCAATCAAAATAGAAACAGATTGCTCAGTAATCTTACCTGCAACTTCAACCAAGTTGACCGGTGATCTTTCTGACAGTCCTCTGTTGATGTAATTGTAACTTCGGAATGTATTCACTTGTATTTCTTATCTATTGTAACCTGATGTTCATTCTGGGATGTATTGTAGTGTATTTGAGTCATGTCATACCCCGATGATTATTTCGAGAAGTTTCTATAATGAGAAAGTCATTTCAAGTCATTGTGAGTAACCCTCTTATTGGTCAAGGGTTAAAGTCCCCATAGTTGTGGGGCCCTTGGGTTATTAGACTATCCCAGTGAATTCAACCCTAGGTGAGTCATTGTAAGTCGGGGCAATAGTCCCCACCATTGTGTTACCCTCGTATTGGTCAGAGGAGGCAAAGTTCCCACAAGTGGTGGGGCACTAGGGTTATTAGACACTCCTAGAGATGTCGGCTCTAGTAAGTAATTGTTAAGTGAGGCCGACATGTTGGAGTGCACTTCAAGTGAATGAAAGAATATAAATAGAGAGTGATCCTCTCTCTATTTATCTCACTTGCAACACTCACACTCACTCATTGGGGTGCATGAGTGAGAGAGGAGAAGCTCTCTCAGTGTGAGAGAGAGAGACTGCTGCTGTGTGGAGATCATCTTACTATTTTGGGGGTTTTACTGTTTTGGTGTTGATTCTATCTCTGAGGAAGTTGTGGGGTTTTCTCCTTTATGTTTTTCCCGAGGAAAACTCTTTGTGTCTCTTGTCTCTAGTGATGTGCTTATGTTTTATTGCTGTGCTTGTTATTCTCTTAGTTAAAAGATCCTAAGATCATAATGCTAGCTTGAATAATGAAAAACTAACATGGAATCAGAGCTAACCTAAGAAGAAGACATTGTACAGCTACATAAGCTAGGGCTTCTTACTTTTTGGGTCTCTCTCCACAATCCATCAGCAAAAGTATGCTAGGCTGACTCTCCATTGAAGGGCACATCTTTCTATCGAAGCGGAATTCGATTTCGAGCATTTTCAGTTTTCGATGCAGAAATTAGGGCTTTCTACAGAAGAGGAATTTTTGAGTGATCCCAGCATAGTATTTTTCTCCTCATTAAAACCAAATTTTAGAGACCTGGATCAAGAAATTTGGTTGGGTGAAACTCCGGGAAAGTCAAGCCCTAGTTTGACCCCAAGCTAGAAAAACCCTAAATACTAAAACTGCTAAGTTTTGGTACATTCGCTATATCCTGATATTGGTGAAGGTTAAAGAGCTAAAAATTGTAGGGGACGAACATAAAATATTTATGAATCCTGTATCCAAAACACAGCCTCATATTCGCTATATTCTGGGAGATATGATCCCTCCAAAATAGGGTTTCAGCCTCTTCCAGAATTCATCCATAAACAAGACACCTGGGGAGAATTCCAATATATTGGGATACAGAGGTCAAAATGGAATTGTTGAAGATTTTATAGAAAGGAAATGGATTTTACTTTTTGTGTTCCGAATATCAGACTCAGAAGATGAGCCAGTGATACGTGGAATTCCATACAACTTTTCTGTTTTGAACAGTCCTGTAACAGATTACCTTGGGAAAAAGATCATAAATCCGAAAGGGTGAAACAAATTCTACAGAAACCTATGGTGTTGGATAAGGGAAATTTGATTTTACCTCAGTACAAAATTTCAGACACAGAGGAGCAGTAATTTCTGAGATATCACAGAAACAGTAACAGGCATTTCTGCAGAAGAAATTGGAAAATTAGGGCTTCCTATTCCGAGAGCTTCCCTCCACTGTTTTCAGAAAATGAGTACATTGGACAGCTCCATTTGAAGAGATCTATCTGTATATCTAATCAGATTTGAAAGATTCCAATTTTTGAAAATTAGGGTTTCTGTGACAAACCCTAGATCAGCCAGCTCCAGAACCAGGACAGACACCTCAGATCGGTAAAATCTAATCCTTTGCTATTTTCATTTAAGGTTCTCATTTAAAAGTGATCTATCACATCAGCTTGATGACAAGCTTGGGGAAGTTGACAACTTCCAAGCATGGAAGTATATGATCTCTCTGAAGAAAATGAATTGGACACCTATATGAAGTAGAGAGGTTCCAGTTCCAGAGGGAGATGAGGCTAGAAGTCTTACACAAGAAGAACTTAGTCAAGGACAAGAAGATAATGGTTGATTTAGTCATGGATCAACTTGTACCACAAGTTTCTTCCCTAAAGGCACCAATGATATTTGATTCATTGACCAAGCTATTTGAAGGCAAGAATATAAATTAGAATATGACCTTAAGAAACCAAGTTGAAGGAAGTGAAGATCCAAAATGCAGAGCCCATACAACCATACTTTACAAGGGTCTCTCAAATCAAAGAACAACTTGAAGCGGTAAAAGGAAAAGTGAAGAATGCAGAAGTGGTGATAGCCACCTTGAATGGCCTCCCAGGATCATGGGATTCATTCATTCAATGAATGTGTTCTAGAAGGAAGTGATCACTTTCAGCGGACTCTGGGAAGAAGAAGAAGCTCGACTCATAAGAAGAGAAGAGAAGATGGGAGAAATTGAAGATCAAGATCTCTCATCATCCAAAGAAGATCCCTCAAGCAATGAGGAATATGAAGAACTCAACTCTTGAAGCACCTCTTATCATCCTTAGCATTTGGATAAGAAATGATGCTATCATGAATGAAGAAGACGATGAAGCGGAAGGCTCAAGAAGCAGTCTACCCACGAAACAAATAAAGATAAGTATTCAATTGTCATTTCATTATTTTGTTATGCATTTGTTTATATTCAGTTATTGTATTATGCATGATAGGATGTTTGCATCAATGACATAATACTACTAATATGCATGTGATGGGTAAGTAGCTCATGGTGCTATACAAATTCTCCATTGCTACTTATCTAGAATGAAACCTCTTTGCTGACATATTGGATTAGTGCACAATCTCAATGTTGTCCCGGTAGATATGGAAGGCATCTAGAAAAGTTTCGTGAGATATGGATGAATGTTGTCTTGGCTAAAGCAGTTGCATGATCATATATTTATGCATAAGACTTTTCCAGTATGAATATTCCTTATGAAAAGTTTCTAACCATACAAATGCATTTGACTTGTAGGAAAGATCACATACATAATCGCCTACAATAAAAGAAGGATGAGACTTGTTTCGAAGAACAAGTGATGACAATTCAAGATGAAGAATAATATGATGAATGCAGCGACATCATTGATGCAGAACCTTCAAGCTATGAAGAAGTAACCAAGAAGAAAGGGACGACCAGTTCAAGAAGAATGATATCTAGGATGTAGAATCGACACATGAAGAGAAGCTCGTAGTTCCATCATGTAGTAGATGGAAACATCGTGGGATTCAAAGCAAGATTCGTAGCATGAGGCTTCTCATGAAAAGAAGGCATAGACTACGAAGAGACATTTGCAGCCACTAGAAGTGAAGTCACATGACATGCATAATCATGCATGCAAATGAAAGAAGGTCCTGTACGAGTTCAGAAGACACCCATGGGATAACACATACATGATGAGCTTGATGAATATATTAACCTTTGCTACAAGGTTGATAAACGATGACAAGCTCACAAATGGATGTGAGAGGAACTTTTGAAAAAGTTCAAAATAGAGGATCTTGGTATCCAATGATCCTAGATGGATACTACTTGTCACTTTGGTACATAATGTTTCAGTGCATAGAGTACGGAAGACAGAGGGAGTATGATGCTCCGCTTCAGAGGGAGTGACTGCAGAAGATCCTGAGGTTCGACATGGTACGACAGGATGGATAGATTACTGATGACTCTAGGCTTTACTGAGAGTAAAGTGGATTCCAACCTTTGCTTCAAGGTTGAAGGCAGAAGACCATTGATGCTCTTGTTATGTGTTGATGCACTAATTTCTAGGCATGGAGGTGTGGACAAGGGAAGTATGTAGTAGAGATCCTGAAGAGGTTTGGGATGATGGACTGCAAGGTTATAGCCACACCGATGGCATCAAACCTAAAGCTATTGAGTGTTTCTTCATCAGAGACAGTTGATGCTATGATGTATCGAAAAATGATTGGGTCCTTGATATACTTAACGAACACGAGACCATACATTTGCTTTGTTGTGAACACCTTGAGCTAATTCTTGACAGATCCAAGAAATGTTCACTTGATTGCTGCAAAGCATATTCTGAGGTACCTGAAGGGGACAATTGATTATGGGCTCAAGAATGATGCGAATCAGAAGATTAACCTGGAGGGTTATGTTGATTCAGATTGGGTAGGCAGTGCCATCGACAGGAAGAGAACTTCTAGGTGTTGCTTCAGTATGGGATCAGGTGTGATCTTTTGGTTTAGCAGGAAGCAATCCTGTGTGGCACTGATTACAGCTGAAGTAGAGTATGTCGCAACTTGTTCAGCTAGTTGTGAGGCAGTATGGCTGCGGAATCTACTGTCTGATATATTTGATCTCCAGTTGGATGCTACTTGTATACATTGTGACAACCATAGTTGCGTGAATCTATCATAGAATCCAGTGTTCCATAACAAGTCGAAGCATATCGAGATCAAGTATCACTATATCAGGGATATGGTGCAGAGAGGAGCAGTGAAGCTCCAGTATGTTACGATGGAGGAACAGATAGCTGATGTATTGACAAATCCATTGACTAGGCTGAAGTTTGAGTACTTCAGGGAGAAGCTTGGTGTTCTCTAGATCGAGGTTTCCTCCAAGAGAAAGTGATAAGACCCATATCCATTCTAACATGGTGAGAGGATTGGTTCCTTTCATGATCAGATATAAGGGATGAGCCATTCTGTCATAGTGAGAGGATTGGTTCCTTCCATGTCAGATATGAGTGCTTTCCATTCTGTCGAGTAGGACAAATGTAAGGGCAACTGCCATTCTGGGAATGGAGGCACCTGGTCAGTTACCAAGACAACTCAGTCTAGGACTGAGAAGCCATTCTAATGTGATAGAGGGATGTGTTCCCACTTGATCAGATGTAAGGGTTGAACCATTCTGTCATGGCTAAAGGATTAGGTTCCTTCCATGTTAGATGTGAGTGTTGGCCATTCCGACGAGTAGGTCGGATGTAAGGGTAACTGGCATTCTCTAGGAGAATGGAGGCACCTGGTCAGTTACTAGGTAGCTCAGTTGAGGACTGTGGGCCATTCTGATATGACTATAGGATTGGTTCCTACAAGATCATATATGAGTGCAAGCCCTTCCACCATTGTGAGCAGGATGTGTTCCTGCCAGGGTGGATGTAAGTGTAGAGCCTTTTCACAGATGGTAGTAGGTGTGTCCTACCATGCTGGTGACTGTAAGTGCTGAGCCTTTCCACAGATGGTAGTAGGTGTGTCCTACCATGCTGGTGGATGTGAGTGTTGTGCCTTTTCACAGATGATAGTAGGTGTGTCCTATCATGCTAGTGACTATAAGTGCAATGCCTTTTCACAAATGGTAGTAGGTGTGTCCTACCATGTTGGTGATTGTAAGTGTTGAGCCTTTCCATAGATGGTAGTAGGTGTGTCCTACCATGCTGGTGGATGTGAGTGCTGTGCCTTTCCACAGATGATAGTACGTGTGTCCTATCATGCTGGTGGTTGTAAGTGCTGATCCTTTTCATAGATGATAGTAGGTTTGTCCTATCATGCTGGTGAATGTGAGTGCTGGGCCTTTCTGATATGATTATAGGATTAGTTCCTACATGATCAGATGTGAGTGTTGGGCGTGCCTTTCTAATGAGTAGGTCAGATGTAAGTGCTAGGTGAAGACCTACATGATGGCTAATCCTACAACCAGCATGAAAAAGGGATGGCTCTGTAGAACTTCCTATGATGAGAAGAATCATGATGCCCAGTGATGATCCAGATCGAGTGATGATCCAGATCTAGTGAAGATGATCCAGCAGTGTTGATCCAGATCAAGTGATGATCCAGATCTAGTGAATATGATCCAACAGTGTTGATCCAGATCCAATGATGATGCCCAATGATGATCCAGATCGACTGATGATCTAGATTCAATGGTGATGATCCAGATCGAGTGATGATCTAGATTCAGTGATGATGATCCAAATCAAGTGATGATCCAGATCTAGTGATGATGATCTAGATTCAGTGATAATGATCCAGATCGAGTGATGATCCATATCCAGTGATGATGATCCAGATTCAATGATGATGATCCATATCAAGTGATGATCTAGATCCAAATGAAGATGACTTACAAATGAAGATGACTTGAAGATGAATATGACTTGAAGATGACGAAGACCTGACGATGACCAAAATGATACAGAGAAGAAGACTTGTGCTGATAAATTGTGTCGAGCGAATACCTTCCTAGTTAAGAGGGAGTGTTGATGTAATTGTAACTTCAGAATGTACTCACTTGTATTTCTTATCTATTGTAACCCGATGTTCATTCTAGGATGTATTGTAATGTATTTGAGTCATATCATACCCCAATGTTTATTCCGAGAAGTTTCTATAATGAGAAAGTCATTTCAAGTCATTGTGGGTAACCCTCTTATTGGTCAAGGGTTAAAGTCCCCACAGTTGTGGGGCCCTTGAGTTATTAGACTATCCTAGTGAAGTCAACCCTAGGTGAGTCATTGTAAGTCAGGGAAATAGTCCCCATCATTGTGTTACCCTCCTATTGGTCAGAGGAGGCAAAGCTCCCACAAGTGGTGGGGCACTAGGGTTATTAGACACTACTAGAGATGTCGGCTCTAGTAAGTAATTGTTAAGTGAGGCCGACATGTTGGAGTGCACTTCAAGTGAATGAAAGAATATAAATAGAGAGTGAGCCTCTCTATTTATCTCACTTGCAACACTCACACTCACTCATTGGGGTTCATGAGTGAGAGAGGAGAAGCTCTCTCAGTGTGAGAGAGTGAGACTGCTGCTGTGTGGAGATCATCTTACTGTTTTGGGGCTTTTACTATTTTGGTGTTGATTCTATCTCTGAGGAAGTTGTGGGGTTTTCTCCTTTATGGTTTCCCCGAGGAAAACTCTTTGTGTCTCTTGTATCTTGTGATGTGCTTATGTTTTATTGTTGTGCTTGTTATTCTCTTAGTTAAAAGATCCTAAGATCATAATGCTAGCTTGAATGATGAAAAACTAACATCCTCCAGTGCTGCGTAAATCCTAGGGATGACCCTTGCTACTTAACCCACTGTTTCTGCCTCTTGAAGGTTGTAAGCTGGCCTTGTACTCTCATTCTCAAGTGGGAAATTCCTGCGCATGTGGGGTCCTCCACATCTCCAACATTAGAGTGGTTCTCTGATCTGCTATGGATCTCTTGGATTTTCTCCCACCACTCTAGTTGGGTTCTTTTCAGCTTGGGATGGTTGCTTCTATTGATTTCTTAAGTTAGAAGGTTTAAAAAATTTCTTCCTTTGGTTGAAATTCTCATTCTTCTTGTCCTTCAAAGTCTTCTGATATTCAGGTTTTCCTCTGATTTGCTCATAGCAATACTTAGCTTTCCTTATTGTTTCTTTATAGTTCTAGGCTCATAAAAATCAATTCTGTCTCTGTAAGACTAAGGCAATCCACTCACAAAACGCTGGATTTTCACCTTCTCATCCTTGATATACCTGACATATCTCAATAGTTCTAGGAACCTGTTCACATACTCTTCCATGGTCTGTTGTCCCAATCTCAACTCATGGAATTATTTAATCTTGTCATTGTAGTACCTGTCAGAGAGGTATTTCTGCTTGAATTACTTCTAGAACTGTTTCCATACAAATTTCCTTTCATTAATATTCTTCACTTTCCTGCAGTGCTACCACCATATGGATGCCCTACCAGTCAAATTGAAGATCGATACTCTAACCTTCATATTTCCTCAATAGTCTTGGACTTGGAAATACTTCCTCATCCCAAGAAGCCAAGCCTCAGCTTCTTGACCGTTCTTTGTCTCACCATTGAAGGTAGGTGGCCTTTCCTTCTTAAATTCATCGCGTCAACTATTCCTTTAACGTCTTCTTCTCTTTTCCCTATGAGACGAAGAGCTAGAATCCTCAGTGGATCCTTTGGATTCAGATGACTCAATAGGATACATTTTCCTTCTTCTGGTACTACTCTTACTACCTTTTGGATTTGCTGGACATCGTCCCGAGCTCATCTGTCACTGGATGTCTATCAAACTTTGCAACATGGAAACATTCAGCTGATGCTACTCTTCCTGAGCCTTAATCAGGTTTCTCATGGTGGCTGCAATGTCCAGTGATGTCTCTTGAAATCTCCTTCCATTAGATTCTATATCATCATTTCTAGCTAGAATGTTTACCCCCATAATGTCTTGTGCACACTTGTAGAAATATCATGCCTCATATCTATCATAGGTTCTCATGGCTGAGCCAACAACCCAATTTTCCAAAATGTACTATGACTCTACAAAATGTGTTATCAACACCATTTGTTAGATACACATTAATTCAAAACCAAAACCATTTACTTACAATCACCTGGCCTATCTAGGCTCAATGTTGCAACCTGTAGCTATGATACCACAATGTCACGTGCCCATACCCCATTATCATGAAGAATTAAAAATTTCATCAAGAACCTTTATTGTTCATCGAAAGACAGGGCAGGGTTGCAAACCACTTCTCGACATTTCCAACACTATCATGCTCCCTCCCATATTCCATTGATCAGTTCAATAATCTGCAAGGAAATATCTCAGAGGACATCGGACAGCGGAGAGAAAACGCGACGAAAATCAACGATCCCAAATGGTCCCACAGACTAGAACCAAAGCGATGGTTCATAATCCACCCGTAAAAATCAATGATGTAGAAAGCCTGAGTTGCGGGGTTGAAAGTTACGAAAATTGAAATGTTGCTTCTTGCAACCTGCATCTGCATCCCACATCGAGAACATATCAATGGCGGACAATCATCCCTCAAAGATCGTCGGTGCGAAAACTTGAATTGCGGGATTGGGAATTGGAAATCGCGACACCGCGATCCCACATCGAAAAGGACCCTTTGCGGAATGAAAAACTATGGAAATCCATAATTCTCCAAAAATACATCCTGCATTCCACAAGTTACGGAAGGGAAGATGCAGAAGGAAAAGTTTTGGAATCCACGATTTGTGAATAGGCATCCCGCATCCCATAGACTGGGAAACTCAACTTTTTAACTAAAGTCTTGGATTGATTTGAACATTCATGCCATTACTGATCTCACTAATCTACCCTGCAACTTAGTTCAAAATGCATTGAGGTGAAACATACATAGATGCCTATGATTGCAGTTATTCAAAGGAACAATGCATCAATTCAACACAGCAACATGTTCCTCACATTCCATCAAGCAATTTACAATACAAGAAATACAATTGCAGAGAATAACATAGACAATAACACTTATCTTGAACAGAACTTGTCCCGCAACTAGCTATGTCACTACAATGTTCCACCCAACTATAGGCCAGTGCGCTCATCAATCTCTCAGCGACACCGTCACCCCCAAGCTGGGCATGATTTCCTCAAGGAATAATGGAACACTAGCATACCCATACATAGACAAGGGTGCAATAACACTCATCCAAGCCAACATAGTTGGGTTTATTAGGCTGCAAGGGAAAACATTCCAATAGATGGGTTTCACAGGCCACTCAGCCAAGCCATCTCACAGTTGGGTATCATAGACTGAACACAGTCAAGCCAAGATTCACCTTTAAGGACTAGTTAAGCTAATAGATGGGTTTATCAGACTGTACACAGTCAAACCATCTCACTGATGGGTTTATCAGGCTAACTAGCGAAGCCAGCATTCACAGTTGGGTTTATCATACTTTTCAGCCAAAGGTTACTCACAAGGTCAAACACAACAAGACATAGCCAAGCCAACATATGGGTTTATCAGGCTACCATCCAAGCCATATTTCCCATTGATTTTATCAGGCCTCCAAGGAAATGGTTACTCACAAGGGAAAACACAACAAGACACAGCCAAGCCAACAGATGGGTTTATCAGGCTACCATCCAAGCCATCTTTCCCTTTGGGTTTATCAGACTTCCAAGGAAATGGGTAGGAAGAACGGCTAAGCTAGTGAGCTCATCTATAGAGCTAAGAACACCTTCACAATACCTATCTGAACTGGCTTCCCCACTGCCTACACACCCAACACAAGGAAGTGTCCCCTTCTCTGCTCCACAGTCCCTCGGGCTACACCTTCCCTTCCAGTGCCCTTCAGGATATGCATAGCAGGTTTACCAGCCACTCTTATCTTATCGTAAGGTTCCACACTAGGTTTATCAAGCATGTTTTACGTCTCTCCCATTCCTAAGTCTTGTACATAGCTCAGACCCGAACCAGAGTGCACAACCACAGGGAGACTTCACAACACTGGATTTACTCTAGAACAAAAGTAGTAGGGTCTCATACACTCTGTAGTTTAAGACAACGCTGCAACACAGCAATCATAGTCTTTCCAAGGGAAAAACACTCGCATAACGTGAAGGATATACACAGGAAGATCTCTGCTTCTATCGCAATGTCACTCTCTTGGGAAACAAAGATGGTGGTAAATAATAATGAACAAGAACATCCCACAGCTCTTAAAACATGAGAGTAAAATAAAAAAAGTGAGCATGTGGGTAAAAAATGGCATACAGTTCTGGTGTTTTCTTGTCCATGCAAGCAAAACACGACATTCCAAAACTGGGTCCTCTGCTCAATTCGAATTTTCCCATACTCTTCCCCTTCCAAGCAATAACTACCTCAACTACCTTCTGGCAGAATAAATGGTTGGGAAGAGAAGACAAGAAAAAGGGTAGTTGACAGTTCTGATGGGTTCTCCCCATGACACATGGCTTTTCCCCAAACTGGCTCAAGGTTAACATTCCCACCTCCTTATCCTTAGGAAAATCATGCCCCTATCTCATTATTTGTTGCATTGACATAGTTGGTTGTGGGTTTTTCATTGATTTACATGATGTTTACAAACATGCTTGACTTAGCACAGAAACCATAGGCATAAAACCATGATCGCCTATATACCAAACATTAATCAATGATAGAGCCTTGGCCTTGAGCTCCTTGTCATGATTCAATATAATATTTACATCATATACATTAGGGCAATGGGGTCAAAACAGGTTTGTTACAATCCTCCTTTCCACTACTTGTTGATCCACACAACTCTTCCACTCACTTCGTTACCACTCCATGCTCCTGTGCAACCCCCTCCATCTTTCCTCCATTGTGTATCAATCCACGTTACTTCATCATGTATTCACCCATATCTCCTCCATTGTTCATTCATCTCTCAACTTGCTCCACCTTCCCCCTTGCATTGTCTCCCTCTGTGAGCCATCTTCCCATTCCCTCATCTCATTCTCCCTTCTCCCCACCATCGTGTTATCTCCAAAATGTCCCTTCGCACTCCTTCCTTGCATGCACTCCTCCTTATTTTCAATGCATTCCTTTGTCAACACTCCATCCTGCGCTCCATCTTAATTCACCTCTAGCCACACGACATCCTCCACCACGCCCATCAATCTTGCCCCCCACCCTCCAACAAGTTCCCTTTCTCAGACTCCATTCCCTCCACGTTGTCGCTCCCTCGCGCCCTAGCACCGTCAACCCTACATGACATCCAGTCCTGTCGTCCTTGACATCTCCCCAATCCCAATCATGTAGTGCTTCGCTCATCTCCATGGCGCCACCTTCCTATTTTCCTTCACATGGTAAGCTTGCAAAAAAAACAATTTTTAATAAAAATTAAATATTATATATTATAATAATATTATTCTTATAATATTTATTTTTAAACTTTTGAAAAAAAACTATATACCAAAATATTATATAGTTTATAAAAACAATAATAATATTAATTAATTAATTAATATTTATTATTATTCAAGAAATTTTGGAAAATTTTGTAAAGATATTTTTCCACCCCTTAGAAGCCAAAATAGAATCCAAGTACACACCTCTACATACAAGGACCAAGACCATGGCCGAATTAAAAGATCAAATTGAGAAACCGGAGAAGGACGTCAAGTCCCTTGTTGCTAACCAAAAAATCTTGAAGGAAGGGATAAAAAATAACAATACAGTGCTAAAGAAAGATATCAAAGACGTAATTGTTATGGTACTAGAAAGAAGGCTAGATGAAAAAATGGACATCATGAATGAGAAACAAAAAGACTTGAATGGAAAATGAACACCATAACACATAATTTGAGCACCATGACACAAAACCATAATACATTAATGGAGGTGTTACAAAAACTAATGCCTAGTACAAACCATGTCAGTAGTCTAGACATGTTAGATACCTCATTTCATGTTTTTACATAGGAAGCACTTGCCAAGAATCAAGAATATTTACAAAAATAAATAAAGATTAATAGTGTGGCACTTAAGCATGAGATAGAAACAAACGTACTTGCAGATATGGAGGCACTATTAAACAACAAAATAGACGCTATCAGTAAGATAGTAGAGAAGGAAAAGGCTAAAAATCACCGCCAACAACAAAGCAGTTCAAATATGTCGGTTGCATCGTCCAATAGCTCCAAGGCACCGTCAAACCGTAAAACAAAGACAATCAATATCATCCTTACATAGTGTACCCACCTAAGGAAAAAATAGAGTTGTCAAATACAATGGAAATGAAGACCAATGTGTTTCTTGACTAAACAAAGTGGAAGAATACTTTGACATTTACAATATTCAATCTAACAAGGAGAAGGTGAAATATGTCTCAATGCATATGGAAGGGTACACCTATAATTGGTACTTATGGTGGGAGAGAGACAATTTTACCTGCACTTGGAACTTGTTCAAAAATGAATTTTCTAATAGGTTTCAAGGAATCGGAGAATATGAATTTTTCAGTAAACTACCAGATTATAACAAGTCAGAAGCATTGAGGAATTCACACATTAGTGGGAATCCTTATTGACATGAGTATTTGGGTTTCCTAACAAACAAAGACTCAAAACCTATTTAGGAGGTCTTAAACCATACCTCCAAAAATAATTAAAGACGCATGACATACGTAACGTAGAAGTAGCAAGACATAGAGCAAAAGCCGCAGAATGCAAATTGGAAGGAATAAAAACAAGAGGTGATAATCATTATCGACAAGAAAAAGAGACACAATGTAGGTATTGTGAAGATAATTGGTCACCCGGTCATCAATGCCACAAAACTCAATCATATGCCTATGAAATTGAAAATAGGTCGAAAACATCTAACAATTAATTTGATAATAGAAAAAAAACAAGAAAAACGTATGTCGTCGATGCGGTGATTACTGGACCCCGGGCCATAAATGTAGGAACAGTCAGATAGTACAATGCAAACTCATCAATGGAAAAGAAGTGCAAGTATCTGCACAAGAAATATCGTCTGATTCTAATATCGACACAGAATCATAATGAAGGACGACATTAGGAAAATACTCAAACTTTGAGGACACATCTTTCGCAAGGGGAAGGCAATGTTGTGAATATTCAAATAATAATATTATTTATAAATAAATAGACTATTAGTTTACTGGTGAAAGGGTGTAACCCTTCACTATGCTTGCTCAAGCCTTATAAAGTCAAGCTTCATTGTAATTTTGTATCCATCACTCATGAATATATCATTATTTTATTATTCATCATGGAAGTTGGATTCAACTCTTAATAGTCCAACCGGATATAGTTGTACTAGTTTTAAACGACTTCAATATTGGTCTGAACTCCCACCAAATTCCCTACATGATTTCCTAATTGTTTATTTAGCTAGCTTGGGAATACATGATATTTTTCTATGATTCCAAATCTCCTATGGATGATGATCCCAATTTCATTTCTCAAACATGCAATTAGTAGAAAAACCTATAGTTTTGGTATATTTTTAGTGATATAGCACATGGGATAAGGCTTTGTATTATATACCTTATATTCTTGTGCTCAACTAAATTTGGTAGAGGACAACTTCTTTGTATTCCTATCCAAAATGAGATATTTAATTTTATTTCTATATAGAGTTACTAATATTCATTGATCTATGCAGTGATGGGAATTCGTCAATATAGAGAAGAATGAGTGGAGTCAAATGAATTTACTAAATCGGAGGAAAAATGAGATTTGAAGATTTTTTTTGCTAGGTACAACAATAGAGAATGTGTGTTTTCTCTTGGTGAATTAAAAAAGAGTTACTCCATTAGGAGCTATCATGGAGATATATTTTCAGGTGATAAAAAAATCAAATATTGGTATTAACCTACATAAGCATGAGAATGAAGGCATTGAAATATTTCTAACACAATTTATCCATCAAAACTAATGTTTTATAGTATCAACTTCAATAGGTTTGGGGAGTACAAGTAGGCAATATTATTTATATAAAATAAGTTATAAACCCCTTTCCCACATTGATAATATACAACAAAATTTCACTATTGGAAGGAGGCAATAAGTCTCTCTTTATTGTTTCATATCAATCTATGCTCCATATTAGTGTGTTCTATTAGACATGACATCATCCCCAAACATGGAATTACTAATGGTCTTGGTACAATCTTGTGAATATGGGATTTTTTGATGTTACATAACACCACATATTTAGGACCTTTCTTGTCTGTACTTGGGAGGTGTTCTGAATAATCCTCATCCTTCAACATTTAATAAGTTTCCCCCAATTAAACATTTCCATCTGGCTCTAGGTTGCATTATATGTCACGATACATAGGCCTAATAATTTATTTTTCTTCAAGGTCTCTCGATTCTTCTAATTTTGAGTGAAATCCCTCGACTTTCTCCGTTCTCATAGTTTGTTTCCAAGTAGCCATCTATTGAGTAGAACTCTTTTTGAGTAATTAGAGAAGACTAGAATAGATTAAATTGAGAGACAATGAACCCAATTCACTTGGATTAATGATCTATAGTCATGTAATTAATCAAGAATTAAGGAAGAAAATGAACCTATATCTAGTTTGTTGTCCTATCACTTCCTCTTATGCACAAATCCTAATGAAAATTGAAGAACCTAGAACATACACATAAGAACAACAAATTCTTCCTTAAATCTTATGGAAAAATAACAACATCAATTAAATTGTAACTCAAATTTATCATCAATTAAACCTAATTAATCCGATTACGACAATCAATCCCCTAAAGAAACAATAATTAAATATAATCAAACATCAAATACCATATTATGGGGAAAAGGAGGAGAGGTATTTATTGATTAACAATAAATAAAAACAAGGATGATGGCCTAGTCTCGCTACCAACACCTTCTGGAACCTTTGTGTGGGTCCCTCTAAACCTAAGCCATTGATCATTTGAGCTTATACAACTTTGATATTCATCTTAAACACAATGGACAAACCGATAGTGAATTGAAACTTCACTAATCAAAGGATGATGGAATCTCATAATAAAGTATTTTCGAGGAAGGAAAAGCATAAAAACTTAAGGTACTTGTATCAATTCTTCTAGCATAATGACAGTATGAGTGATAATGTCACTATCCCTCACATGAATGGTTTATTTATACTTTGTTGGGAATGGTTGAGATAGTCAGAGGGAGTTTCAAGGACTTACAACCAAAAAACTTTTGTTCCACCTATTTAAATCCATAAATGTTTAAATTTTTTATACAATTTTCATGGAAAGTTCTCCTTAGCATGCACGAACACCTTCCTCCAAGGAAGAGCATTTGTACCCCTCAAAATATGAATTTAAGGTTATATTGAGTTGGTAATGTGTCCTAAGGTGGGCTCATCCTCTAAAGGAATTGATGTGTCAAAATATGCTATAATAACACCATCTTGTTTTCCTACCATCCACATAACAAAAAAACAAGCAACATAATCATCAATGATACTCTTGTAAAATGAAAAACCACATTTGAGCCATTCAAATGAGCCAACACATGAGTGAGTTGACAAATTCATTGGAGAAAACAAGTTCTCATTGTATGCGAGGAGATCTTACAATCTATCTTTGTTCAAAGTTTCTTCAACAATCCATGATGGCTCTTGAAACTTGAGCTCTTCAAAATAAATTCCTATAATGATGATTTTTCCTTATTCTTTATGTTTTATTCCTTTTTCTTCTTTTTCTACCTTTAATATTTTTGTTTTCATCTATATATATACCTTTTCAATTTTGTATTTTTTTCTTAATTGTATAGAAAAAAAACTATATATAGTTCTATTAATATCTACAATTTTGGGCGGGATTACTATCTATGCTTTTTCATTTATGGGTAAGGATGAGATAAGTATATTGTCTAGATTGATTCTATGATAGTCGCACGAAATTCGAAATAAATAATTAGAAAAAAAATAGCTAACAGACGATGAATGAATAACTTGTAATGGATGCAGAGATCACTCGTAGCTAGGGTTGGGAGTTTTGGTTATTGCGCTCACCACCTGGGCTCAAATCTCGTCGGTGGTATTTTCTCATTGGGAGCCTTTATATGTAATGAAATATTAGGCTTGTGAGTCGTTTATTGTGATTGGTTCTCTCCGAGCTTGTTGTTTCCCATTCATGTATACTTGCTAAGCAAGTAAATTTTCTAAATGAACATAGCCATGGTGTAAACANTCCATGGTGAACCACCTTTTATATATATATATATATATATATATATATATATATAGTTAGGTAAAACTTGATTTGGTCATACTTTCTTGATCCATGATAGTGCCCTTTGTATTGCGTGTGAAGATGCATATTTAAAAGTTTGATCTTTTTCATTATGTATGTAATTTAATGTTTGATATAGTTATTAGTCTCTCACTAGGCTATATACATCACTTAAAAATAGGAAAATAAAAAAAAAATATACATATACATCATGAAAACAATAAAAAGTTCATAAGATTTGTTGTTGTAGTTATGTCACGTAAATATATACATATATAACTTAAATTTATATGTTTATGCTAAAATAATATTATTATAATTATAGTTTAAAAATAATATTAATAAGCATAGTTTAATGTTTTTTAAATTAATTTTTTTTATTTTCTTTAAAAAATAGTTTAAATTTTAGATTATGCATTATTATTTATAAAAATGATAAGTTGTTTTATTAATATTTGCAATTATTATTTAATTGATTTTAATTTGTAATTTAAGTTTGAAATTTTAATATGATTTTTTTTATTATAAGAAATTGTATTAATTGTATTGTTTTATTTGATAATTTAAAAAAAAATATCAATTTAAAAATAGTTGATATATTATTGATATTAAATATTGATGTTAAAATAATAAAAAGAATTATTAATATTAAATATTAATGTTAAAACAATACAAAAATTCAACAATTTTAGGTCTATTTATTTATATATTTTTTTCAAAAATAAGTATATTGATTTTTTCTAGATTCACTTACTTTATAATATTGTTTTTAAAGTTTGCAATTTCATAATGTTTAAGATGTTTAGTTATTGACATTTAATATGCAATTTTTCAATTTTTAAGGTATATATATATAAAGCACTTTGTATTGATTTAATAATGTTTATTTATTTATATAAAAGTTTGCTTGGATTTTATTTTTTATTTTTAAATTAATTTACAATAATTCTTTTGTTTTGTTTTTTAATTAAAAGACAGTAACTATGTTGCATGTAGATTTTGCTATAAATGTTATTTTAAAAAAATCCATTATGAGGGTAAAATTAAGATAGTGATGAATAGATAACCAACAACATATGTAAGATAACATCTGTTGGACTTATGGTCTTGTGTATGTTAGAGTAAAATTTTTAATATGCTAACATTTGTTATTTCAACACAAGAATTAAGGCATGGCTAGACTATAAAATCTAGTATCCAATCATTTATTACAAAAAGGCTCAACACGTGCATCATTCTACTATCCAAGAATTAAAAGTAGGTGGGGAAGGTAACAATCACTCCTCCTAACCATCCAATCAAAATCCATTAGATGCACATGGAGTATACAGTTGATAACTAAAGATGTATATCTTTTGATGAAGAGAATAACAAATTGCTTGTTGGATATTTACGATCATTGAACATAAACCAAACATCCTTATGGTAGTGCACCACTATACCAATTAAACATTCAATTTCCAAAACATTATAGTGTTGGCAAATTTAGAAGAATGAATATTTAGATCACCCAATATATAAGTTCTCTCTCCCAAGTATTATGGACAAATTTTAAGTGTTTCCAAAGGTGCACTTTGTCTCATCCTGGTTTAAACTCCCCCTCATGCATGTTGTTTTACATCAAGGTCCAAAGCCTTGGAGTTGGTTCCGGGTTGAATTTTGAAGCCTGTGTCTAGTTTTATCAATGACTTTAGTGAAGGCTTGGGATGTTATCTTTGTCATAAGGCTTGCCTTGGAGTTTGTAGAGCATGTGAAATCTTGTAATGAAGATCATCGTGCCCTTATAATTCTTTCCTTCCTTGTCAACAATTTTTGTTGATATTTTTTTCAATATCAATCATTTAAACATGTCACTTCAATGCCAAAAGCTTACTAACCTCTAATTATTATTCTTCATTATTGGAAGTTTCTTTTGAATCAAGATGGTGAATAGAAATGATTTCCCATGTTTCCAAAATGACCAAAAATGGAAATGGAAGAGCTATGGATGCCTTGAATTGCTACCTTGGTTTATCCAAAGTACTCACAAACAGGTCAATAGTAATAAGCATGGATGGTTCACCTTTGATGTTGTTTCATAAAAGGGACACTCTCGAGCATTTACTTGTAATGTGGAGTTTATATATATATTCTTTCTTTGCAATCGATCCTTGACTAATAAGATAAACTAATGTTTCGACCATTTTGCAAGCCTTCCTATTGTTCTTTAGAAGCGATATTATGTAATGTGAGTTAACTTTCCTCGAACATTGATGCATCTTTATACGCTATTTATTATTTCAGTAATTTGGGACATTTAATTGGTGAACCCAACAAGTCATATTTACAAGGAAGCGTTTCCTCACTGAGAGATATTCGAGAGTAATAAATTTGCAATTTCATTGGACTCATAGACTCCGAAAACCCCTAATAAACCTTTTCTATGAATCGCAATGTCAAGTTGTTCAATGATTAAAATTATGTGCAATAAAGGATTTTAAGCAAAAGTCCAAGCTTTGTACTTAACGTTTCATTTAAATTTCAAGTTAGAAGTTTTGGGTGTTACCTCTGGCATCCGACATCATGGTTGAAGGCGAAGGTGGGAATTCTTTGCGCAAGAGCTCAATTGAGGTTGTCGAAGCTTGGTCGAGGGTTCTCTATCGTAGCTTGATCGAGAGTGTGCAATGCAGAAAATGGGGAATGGTCGTGGCTTCCCGCGGCCTTTTTATAATTTTTTACCAAGGACCTCAATCGAGGTGTGGAGCTCAATCGAGCTCAATACCTCTATCGAGGTTTGTATCTCGATAAAGCTTTTGATAAACCCTCAGTCGAGAATTTGTTTAACCCTCGATCGAGCTAGTAATAGCTTGATCGAGGGTTTATGAAAAGCTTGATAGAGGGTTTGACAAAACCATGATCAAGGGCTTATTAAACCCTCGATCGAGGTATTAATAACTCGATTGAGGGTGTGCGTTTTGTTTTTTTTCAAAATCGCTTTGCCAAAAATTGTTACCCACCTCCATGGATGCACCCTACAGCATGATGTTTCACCTGAATTTAATCCTTTCGGGTCGTCTAAAATCATGATTATACAAACTATTATACAAACTTTTAAGAGCAACTAAAATATTCTCATTCAAGAAAAGCTCCCACTGTTACAAAAAATATACCTTTCGAGCTTCTATGCCTAAGCCATGCTTATGGTTTCCAGCATGTACCTCATTAATTGAATTGAAAAGGTGATGATATGCACTTCCAAAATAAACACAAACCCTTTGGGGGACCAATGGTTCTATTTTCCCTCAATTGTTGTCACAAACCCATAAAAATAAATAAAAATGTATTTACTATTTATTTTATCTTTGTAGTAGCATGTAACTATTAGTCACAACACTTTTATATTCGTCGTCACATATATTTTATAAACATGAGTTTAACTTTTTGTATATAATGTTTGTATGACAGGTTAGGTCCTCTATTGGTGTTTCCTTCAAGTAGCGACAACTTGGTCACAGTATCACCAAGGTGATGTTTTAGTCTTTTAAGTTTATTATTAAAGTTTGGTTTGTGTAGGACCTAAGCCTAAAACTAAGGCTTACTCGTAGCTACCCTTAAAGGTTCACCCTTGTTGTTAAACCCACCCCTCATAAGACATGTTTGGGAAAGGGGGTTTTATATGAATAATTAAAGGTTTGTTTAAGTGTTAACTATGTTGGAAAGCTTGTAATAGAGAATGCCTTGGACTAAGATTTGATTAAGTGTTTAAATTATGGTGAAAACCTTTATAAGGACTTAAGCCCAAATGGTTTGACGGCCCTATCTGCGGGCTTTACACATCGTGGGATGATATTTTATGAAGTTGGCATGTAAAAAAAATAAAGGGAAGGCACAAGGGTTATGTCAGTGCAGAAAATTTAATGGCTTGTAATAAAGTTTAAGCCTTGGTCCTGGATGCGAGTTAACAGTGCAACCAGATGCATTCAATGTCAATGCTTGTTCACATGCAATGTGGCGGATGGTTGATATTTTCATCTACTTGTCACGATCTATATTACAGGTTCTTGTAGGGATTTTGTGTGGCTTTATGATGTTGTGAGGGTTTTAGTTGCATTCATTTGGTCTCTATGTTTTCCTTGTTGAAGAAAAATCATCCACTCCATGGTTGCACTACACCACTCTTGTCCTTGGCTCTCTGCGGTCTATTAATGAAGATTTTTCCTCAGTCTATACCCTAGTTTACTTGGAGGTATTTATCAGTTGGATTTATGGCAATATGGCTTGATCCAACCAGTTGTTGGCATGTTGTCGAACTTCAACAAAGTCTAGCACTTCGACTAATTCGACTGCTTCGACATGTTCAACATCGAATTTGACAAGTCTGAACCTTGACACAACCGACTTCGACAACCTCGAAAGGTTTTGCACTCAGCATACAACATCACCATATGCATTTTCGACATTGACAACATTTCTCTCTATCTTTCAGTTGTCTATGACAGTTGAACTTTCGAACTGTTTAACTTCTTTTGTAACTAAACTTAACAAGTAGACACCCAAGCGTCTTAGGAATCTATATAAACATGTACACTATTGTAGTATACATTCATTCAATCAATCATATTGATCCATCTTTCATTGAAAAGAATTAGTAATAGAAATTGGTTTGAATTCTTGCATATTGTTTCTGCACATACTTTTTATCGATATAGTGTATCTCCTGCTTCACTTGTTCTTTTTCTATGATTTCCACCATAATAGTGCTCAACTTGTTGAGTCAATTGTTCTCCCCAATGTGCACATGGGCACAACCTGCATCATTAGTATCAGAGCTTGTTCCAAATCTTAAGTTATATAAGCACTTCCATCGAAGTTATTTAATGTATTCCTATTCAAACATGCTTGAAAATTCAGCAACACAAGAAGACACTTCCTTCAGCTTCAGAAAAAATGGTGATCTAGGAGGATATTGGTGGCTACCCACCTATTCCACTTCGACCGCCACCATTGTTTCTTTCATTTTTCCAGTTTCCTTAATTGTAGCACAATTTACTATTTTTGGCAGTTTTGGGTCCTAAACTTCCGGAGCTATTTTGAGGCCCTAAACGACGTTTTTTCGGCATTGAATGGTCAGGACAATATGAGTTCGTTCTAGACTTAATGTTTTGTTGTTTATGGATGTAGTCCTTAAACGGAGGTAGTATGCTAAAGTTATGACCCTGGGAAATTGATGTACCAAGTTATCCAACGGGGCCCACATTCTGGCTTTTCACCTCCTAGGGTTAGGTTTTTGGATGTGTAGGGTTTCCATTGTTTCTCAATAATATATAGGCCTTCAAGCCTCATTGTAACACAGATTTCAGAGACATGTAGCCACCACATCTCTTCTCAAAGATAATCTACCAGCACTCTAGCTAGTTTATTTCCATTCTGTATGTAAACAAGTTTGAGTTATTGATTAATGAAATGAAGTGTTGTTTCCACTGCATATTTGTTTCTATGGTTATTTGTGTATTTTGTTGCAATCTTGCATATATCTGGACCAAATGGTCGAAGAAGTAGACAATAAACATGCAACTGACGAGCCAGAGCAACTCATAGAAAAATCACTGGCTCGCCAATAGACCAAAATGTTCGCCTAGATCAACGAGATTCTCATGCGATTCATTTCGAACTCCAGAGAATCCTTGACGCAACATCACTTCGATAAAATCAACCCCTTCAAAGTGAAAATGAATTTGTACATATTGAATATTGATTCATAGGGATGATTTTAAGGAACCATACTTATTTAAAAGCATATAAATGTTGGTGAATATTACCAATTCTTAAAAAAGAAACTATAAAATTATTGGCGATATTTTTCAAAAAATATTTTAATTTCCAAGGATTTTATATCGTTGATATAATAATTTGGCGATTTTTAGGGTGAAAAAATTTTACCCCATCAAAATTAGGCGAAACAGGGCTTCAAAAAATGCAAAATGGCAAATCTTTTTTGGGAGAAAAACATGAAAAAATAGCCCACTAGGCTAAAATTCACCCCTCTGTTGGTGTTGCCTTCAAGTAGCGACAACTTCGTCACAGTCTCACCAAGGTGATGTTTTAGTCTTTTAAGTTTATTATTAAAGTTTGGTTTCTGTAAGACCTAAGCCTAAAACTAAGGCTTAGTCCCAGCTACCCTTAAAGGTTCACCCTTGTTGTTAAACCCACCCCTCATAAGACATGTTTGGGAAAGGGGGTTTTATATGAATAATTAAAGGTTTGTTTAAGGGTTAACTATGCTGGAAAGCTTGTAATAGAAAATGCCTTGGACTAAGATTTGATTAAGTGTTTAAATTATGGTGAAAACCTTTATAAGGACTTAAGCCCAAATGGTTTGATGCCCTATCTGCGGGCTTTACACATCGTGGGATGATATTTTATGAAGTTGGCATGTAAAAAAAATAAAGGGAAGGCACAAGGGTTATGTCAGTGCAGAAAATTTAATGGCTTGTAATAAAGTTTAAGCCTTGGTCCTGGATGCGAGTTAACAGTGCAACCAGATGCATTCAATGTCAATTCTTGTTCACATGCAATGTGGCGGATGGTTGATATTTCCATCCACTTGTCACGATCTATATTACATGTTCTTGTAGGGATTTTGTGTGGCTTTATGATGTTGTGAGGGTTTTAGTTGCATTCATTTTGTCTCTATGTTTTCCTTGTTGAAGAAAACTCATCCACTCCATGGTTGCACTACACCACTCTTGTCCTTGGCTCTCTGCGGTCTGTTAATGAAGATTTTTCCTCGGTCTATACCCGAGTTTACTTGGAGGTATTTATCAGTTGGATTTATGGCAATATGGCTTGATCCAACCAGTTGTTGGCATGTTGTCAAACTTCAACAAAGTCTAGCACTTCGACTGCTTCGACATGTTCAACATCGAATTTGACAAGTCCGAACCTTGACACAACCGACTTCGACAACCTCGATAGGTTTCGCACTCAACATACAACATCACCATATGCATTTTCGACATTGACAACATTTATCTCTATCTTTCAGTCGTCTACGACAGTTGAACTTTCGAACTGTTTAACTTGTTTTGTAACTAAACTTAACAAGTAGACACCCAAGCGTCTTAGGAATCTATATAAACATGTACACTATTGTATTATACATTCATTCAATCAATCATATTGATCCATCTTTCATTGAAAAGAATTAGTAATAGAAATTGGTTCGAATTCTTGCATATTGTTTCTGCACATACTTTTTATCGATATAGTGTATCTCTTGCTTCACTTGTTCTTTTTCTATGATTTCCACCATAATAGTGCTTGACTTGTTGAGTCAATTGTTCTCCCCAATGTGCACATGGGCACAACCTGGATCATTAGTATCAGAGCTTGTTCCAAATCTTAAGTTATATAAGCACTTCCATCGAAGTTATTTAACGTATTCCTATTCAAACATGCTTGAAAATTCAGCAACACAAGCAGACACTTCCTTCAGCTTCAGAAAAAATGGGGATCTAGGAGGATATTGGTGGCTACCCACCTATTCCACTTGGACCACCACCATTGTTTCTTTCAGTTTTCCAGTTTCCTTAATTGTAGCACAATTTACTATTTTTGGCAGTTTCGGGTCCTAAACTTCCGGAGCTATTTTGACGCCCTAAATGACGTTTTTTCGGCATCAAATGGTCAGGACAATATGAGTTTGTTCTAGACTTAATGTTTTGTTGTTTATGGATGTAGTCCTTAAACGTAGGCAGTATGCTAAAGTTATGACCCTGGGAAATTGATGTACCAAGTTATCCAACGGGGCCCACATTCTGGCGTTTCACCTCCTAGGGTTAGGTTTTTGGATGTGTAGGGTTTCCATTGTTTCTCAATAATATATAGGTCTTCAAGCCTCATTGTAACACAAATTTCAGAGGCATGTAGCCGCCACATCTCTTCTCAAAGATAATCTACCAGCACTCTAGCTAGTTTATTTCCATTATGTATGTAAACAAGTTTGAGTTATTGATTAATGAAATGAAGTGTTGTTTCCACTGCATATTTGTTTCTATGGTTATTTTTGTATTTTGTTGCGATCTTGCATAAATCCGGATCAAATGGTCGAAGAAGTAGACAATAGACATGCAACTGACGAGCCAGAGCAACTCATAGAAAAATCACTAGCTCGCCAATAGACCAAAATGTTTGCCTAGATCAACGAGATTCTCATGCGATTCATTTCGAACTCCAGAGAATCTTTGAGGCAACATCACTTCGATAAAATCAACCCCTTCAAAGTGAAAATGAATGTGTACATACCGAATATTGATTCATAGGGATGATTTTAAGGAACCATACTTATTTAAAAGCATATAAATGTTGGCGAATATCACCAATTCTTAAAAAAGAAACTATAAAATTATTGTCGATATTTTTCAAAAAATATTTTAATTTCCAAGGATTTTATATCGTTTATATAATAATTAGGCGATTTTTAGGGTGACAAAATTTTACCCCATCAAAATTAGGTGAAACAGGGCTTCAAAAAATGCAAAATGGCAAATCTTTTTTGGGAGAAAAACATGAAAAAATAGCCCATTGGGCTAAAATTCGCCCCTAAAATCATCCCTATTCTTGAAGGCAAGATTGACATGGAATCCATTAACAATTGGGTACAACAACTAGAGCCTTACTACTCCGTGAATCAACTCTCCATTGCAGAAAAGATCACCATTGCATGATTAAAGATGTCATCCTCTATACATTACTGGTGGGAAAAATTATCGACAAAGATGGAAAAAAAGGAGACCCCATAGAAACATGGGTAAAATTTGTCGTACACATCCGAAAATAGTTATACCCGCCTAAGTATCTTGAACAGCAGCATAAGAAGTGGCAGCAGCTAAGGAAATGGAAAGACCAGTCCGTGCATATTTACACCGACGAGTTCTATCGACTCATGGCTAGACTTAGCATCCAAGATGAAGAGAAATTGCTTATCCTGAAGTATGTCAACAAATTATCCCTGTACATTTAGCTAGAGATGGATTTTCTGGCTGTCAGTATGCTTGCGGATGCATTTCATTACACCAGCAAGCTTGAATCTAAACAAGAATAAAAAGCACATTTTGTTAACAAGACAACGAGTCGAACATCTGACAAGAAGTCACCATTCGACTGTGACAAGTGAAAGCAGCCTTCTCAGCCGACTCTGCCAAAGCCTAATCATCATAAGAAGAATTTTCAGAAATATAAGAATGATCACAACAAACAATATCCTACTAGGAAATGGTGTGATTATCACAATTTAGCATGGCATGATACGTCAGAATGCAAAGATCAGAAGACATTTTTGGAAAAATTGTCGACATCTGACTTATCTGACAGAACCTTGGTAGAATCATACCCAAAATCATTGACCCTCTTGGCTTCGATCACTTTGAAAGCATTAACTATCGTCAATGAGGAGGAACAAGAGCACCTGTTCCATACATTGATATGGGCTCAAAAAAATCCATTACATCTGATTGTGGATAATGTTATCCAGAAGAAATTCATTTCTAAATATCTTGTGAAGAAATTAGGTCTTCTCACCACTCCATATCCTCAGCCTTACAATATTGGTTGGATGAAGGATGGACATGAACTAAGAATCACATGTCAATGCAGACTCACCTACTTCATTAATCCTTTTGAAGGTGAAGTACTCTATGACATGGCATCGCTTTCTGTAGTTAATGTCTTGTGTGGGAAACCTTACTCGTGGGATCGGCACAGTACATATTAGTCACAGTGTCATAAAGTGATTGTCAAAATTCAGAATTAGTGGTATGACATACCGTAGCGACAACCCACATCAACGGTTGCTATGATAATTTCCAAACAAACAAAGAATCTTACCAATCATGCTCAGAAGTTTGCATTAATTATGATAAAGCCTCAGCATTCTAGGAAGACTGCAGCAACAAGTCGACTCACCGACCAACGCAACTCCTGACAACAATTACAGATCGACCACATTCTCAAGGAATACTAGAACATATTTCAAGAGCCGAATGGAGTACCTCTGCATTGTCAGGTAAAACACTCCATTGAAATTTTCCCTAGTTCTTCATTAACTAACACATTTGTTTATAGAAGATCATTCTCGAGAATGAAGAGATTTGTAGGAAAATCCAGTATTTGATCAATAAAGGTCACATCCACCCAAGCTCCTCTCCTTGTGAAAGTCCAGTCATCTTAGTTCCAAAGAAAGACAAGACTTGGTGCGTGTGCATTAACTATCAGGATCTCAACAAAATTTCAGTAAAGAATAGATACCCTCTTCCAAGGATAGACGAACTCATCGACTATCTGAAAGGTACCAAGTTCTTTATGAAGCTTGACCTTAAGTTGGGATATCATCCAATTTTGATCGATTCCACCGATGTATGGAATACGACTTTCAAGACCAAGGTAGGAATGTTTGAATGGTTAGTCATGCCTTTCAACTTAACCAGTGCACCTGCAACCTTCATGAGATATATGGATGACCTTCTACGACCCTTCAAGATCAAGTGTGTCATTGTCTATCTCGATGATGTCTTGATTTTCAATCGATCATAGGAAGAACATGTCAGGAAACTTTGACAAGTCTTCAACACTCTCCAGCAACATCAACTATATATGAACATGGATAAATGATCATTTGCGATGACCAACATCAAATATTTGGGGTATGTAATTGACTCTAAAGGAATTCATGTCGACCCAAAAAAATTACAGATCCTCAAATATTGGCCCATTCCTCAAAACATTCATGAAATAAGAAGTTTTATTGGTTTGGGAAATTTATATCGACGATTCATACTTGGCTTTAGTCACATCACATGGCCTTTGAATCAGTTGACTAAATGAAATGGGAAAAGTGTCTTCAAATAGAAACTAAAGAAACACGCTTTGTACTACACTAGCACTTGTGTTACCTGATTTGCATCATCCCTTTGATATTGAGACGGATGCATCGAACTATTCCCTCGACACAGTGATCACTCTATTAGGTCACCCAGGCACGTTTCATTCTGAAACTTTCAACGACATGGTTAGAAACTATTTGAAGTATGAAAAATAACTGTATGCGACTGTGCAAGCTCTTAAGAAATGGAGACACTATATTCTTGGTAAGGAAACAATCATTCTTACTGACGATAAGCCTCTACAAGTCACCCCGTCCCAGTTGAAACTATAGACAGCTCGACAACTCAAGTGGATTAATTACCTGCAACAATTTCAGTTGGTAATTAAATATCGGAAAGGAAAACCAATGTCTGAGTCAACTGTCCCATCCAACCACCCATTACTCTACTGTCTACAGTGATGAGTATGGAGGGTTATGACACCACTAATTGGCCACAATTTTATTCGGTAGACTACGAATTATCTACAATTTATCAACAGCTTCAGGTCGAAACTCTGTCTACTGCTGACTACTTCCTGAAGGATACCTTGCTATATAAGCTTGGAAAACTTTATGTACCAACTGATGAGAACCAACATAAGCTCATTTGGGATGCACACTATAGAAAGACTACAGGATATTTTGGAGTCGCAAAAACACTTTATATCATCCAAAAGTATTTTTATTGGCCTTGACTTAAATATAACATCAGCAAGTACATTCGATCATGTGTAGTTTGTGTCATTGCTAAACCACCGAATCAACAACAAGGACTGTATACACCCCTTCCAGTTCCTATTTTACCATGGGAATCTATTTCTATGAACTACTTGAAGGGATATCCTACTAACAAACATCAACATGACGCAATATTAGTAGTAGTCGACATATTTTCCAAGATAGTTATACTCATACCATGTAAGAAGACTATGACATCACAACATATTTCTCATCTCTTCTTCGAACATGTTTTGAAACATTATGGCCTCCTGATAACCATTATTTCCGACAAGGATACTAGATTTGTTGGCACCTTTTCCAAAATTCTATGGAAACAACTCGACACGAGACTCTCTTTTTCAAAATCCTTCCATCCGTAGACAGATGAACTGATGAAAGTTCTAAATCACTTGGTAGTACAATTGCTTCACATGTACTGTTGGTAATAACTCCCGATTCATTGTATTACATAGCCAAATGCAAATATTTATACAATTTACAAGACGGTTGAGTTTCACCTCCCGCCCAGCCTTTTCGGCTTCCTACATCAGTTATATTTATTTATTTACAAAGTATATAATCCCTATGGATTATATTCTAATAATCCCCCTCTTAATACGAAGGGGTCATTCATAAGTCCGAGCATGTTTATGATTCTTTCAAACTTTTCTCGTCCAAGCGCTTTGGTGAAGATGTCTTGAACTTGATCTTTTGTGGAACAATGTCGAAGATGGACTGTCTTGGCCTCTACATGATGTCGAATCAAATGATACTTTGTGTTGATGTGTTTGGTTCGATCATGGAATCTAGGATTCTTAGCCAGCTTGATTGCAGAAGTATTGTCAACCAACAATGGAGTGGAGTTCTCTTGTTTTTCTTGCAAATCTTCAAGTATCTTCCTGAGCCATACTATTTCTTTCATTGCTTCAGCTGCAGCCACATATTCTGCTTCTATTGTTGAATCTGCTAGAACTGACTGTTTGTGTGATCTCCATGAAACAGTTGCTGATCCAAGACTCATAGTGTATCCAGAAGTTGATACTCATGTCTCCTTATCGCCATCAAAGTCTGAGTTTGAGTACCCAATAAGTTTGAAGTCATCTACTTTATATTACTTGAGTCCCCTTCAAGTATATTAGAACCCTCTTTGAAGCTGACCAGTGTCCTTCACCAGGTTTATGCATGAACCTTGAAAGTATGCCAACAACATAAGAAATATCTGGTCTAGTTGTTGTAAGGTAGATAAGACTTCCTACAAGTTGTCGATACTTGGTCGCATCTTCAAATTCTTTTCCTTCGCTTGATGTGAGCTTCATTTTCTGTTCCATTGGAGTAGATATAGGATTGCAATTTGTCATACAAAATTTGTTTAGTAGTTGTCCAACTTTTTTTCTGAGATAGGAATATGTACTTAGGATGTTGAGTGACTTCAATTCCTAAGTAATAGTGGAGATGTCCCATATCTATCATTTCAAATATATTTTTCAAATCTTTCTTTATGGATGATATATAGCTCTCATTGTTCCCTATCATCAAAAGATCATCTACATACACCACAAGATACACAACAGATCTTCCAACTTTCTTTATAAACAGTGTTGCATCATCAAGATCAAAATGTTCGAAATTTAACTTCAAAAGATGCTCGGTTAACTTTTCATACCATGCGCGAGGTGCTTGTTTTAGGCCATACAAGGATTTGACAAGCTTGCATACCTTTTGTTATTTTCCTTTCACAACAAAGCCTTCTAGCTGAGACATGAAGACATTCTCTTTCAAGTCTCCATTCAAGAAAACAGTCTTCACATCCATTTGATGAACTTTCCACCCTTTCTGAGCAGCTAAAGAGAGTAAGGTACAGATGGTAGCCCATTTTCCTGTAGGAGAAAATGTTTCTTCATAGTCAATTCCTTCTTTCTGTGCATATCCTTTTGCTACAAGCCTCGCTTTGTGCTTGTCAAGTAAGCCATCTTATTTGTATTTGTTCTTGTACACCCACTTGCAGCCAATTGGTTTGGTTCCAACTGGAGGGTCAACCAGCTTCCAAGTTCCATTCTTTATGAGTGCATCATACTCAATCTGCATAGCTTCTTTCCACTCAACACGAGTAGAAGCTTCTTCAAAGAAAT
>LPNX010352649.1:373257-401906 GCA_001517045.1 Pseudotsuga menziesii | reverse complement strand
TTCTCAACAAACGAAGACTATTATAATTTAGATGACCAAATCTTGCATGCCACAATGAACTAGATGACATATTACCTTCTCCATGCTGAGAGAGGTAGGAATAGTTCTGAAATATTGCGGATGAACCCTTGAGCTTCAGCAGCTTTCCATCTTCGTATCCAGTCATGATGACTTGGTTGTCAGAGGACTTTCTTATTTCAACGATTCCATCAAACATGTGGATGGAATGGCCTTGCTGTCGAATCTCCACCAAGGACAGTAGGCTTCTCTGCAACTCTGGAAGATAGAGAACGTTCTTCAACAAGAAATCAGGGAATCTAGGCATCTTCAATCGAATGGTGCCCATTCCCTTTGGTTTAATACTTGACTTATCTGTAAAGTACACTACGCCATCTATTTTTTCATTCAGTTCTTCAAAACAGTCTTTTCTAAATGTCATGTGTGATGTTGCACCAGTATCAAGTAGCCAACAATATTTATAAGATGAAAGAGAAGTCATTTCATTAAATCCAAGATTACAATGTGCAACAATACAAGAATCAGAAGTTTTACTAGCATCTTGGTCATCTTTCTTCTGGTTATGCTTGTCTTTGATGGAGTCCCATGAAGCCCAACACTGATCTGATGTGTGCCCAGTCTTTCCGCAACGCTTGCATTGCAAGTCTGATCTTTTTCTTCTGCCCCCTCTACCTATGAAATTTCTTCTTCCTTTTCCTCTCTCTTTGCCGCAATCTTCCTTGGAAGGGTCTTTGGATTGGTCTTTTCCATCTAGGGCAGCACCAATACTAGATGCCAAAGAGAGCATCTTTACAACTGTTACAATAATGAACTTGATATGACAAAGAGAATGAGATAAAAGGAAAAACAATAACCTTGCAGGTCTAGAGTCTCTGCCAAGGTGATTTACAATCCCAACTTCAGGTTTTAAAGATGATACAATGACAGAGAAAATATTACAACCAACAGTCAACAATTATCTCAGCTCTTCAAAATTTTATGCAATCAACATGATGGGCAGTCTCAGCAATCTTGTTTCACGTAGAATGTGATCACAACTTCAGTCTTCAAGTGGATGTTTGCAGCAATATTGTAAAAAAGGCATAATAATTACAAAAACACCAACATTTTTGCAACAATTTGACCCTTCAAATTCACAGCTGATCCTCCACGCAGTCAGAGAAGCGAAGCTACAGCATATACACTTCAACAGAAGGTCATGTTTCTTCAGACATTCGGCGCCAGAGGTCTCAGTTACTCCATGCAAGGAATTAGGTCAAAAATAGGGTTTATGCACTTTCACCAAGCAATATAACAAATTCTTCAATCTATCAGTCAGTCTTCAATTGAAAATTTATATCTGAGACTATCTATCACACAAAATTCCTGATAAGAAATAGATGAACGGAAATCTGATGTATACAATCTTTGGCAAAAATGTATTAACACGGGCTCATAGCTCCACAGGTTCAGCAGCATTTCAAGAAGTAGACAGCAACAATATTAACATACTTCTTGCAGCCTCATGCAGGTTCATGCAGTCACCAATGGTCACAATTATCCATAGCAAAAATATGTAAGTTCTTACCCCAGCACAGCTTCACAGGCTACACGCAGGATTCAGGCTTAGTCTACAGGCATCAGCTTCAACATATATTAGTATATGTAGGATATATCAACACATATATCAACGCATATACCAGTCTTCAGCATTCAGGCAGTCTCCAGCAGTCACGCAGCCTCCTCCATGCAGCATATATATCAGTTAGTATATATCAGTCTGTCTTCAATTTTTATATCAATCAATAAAATAAAACCAAAAGATTTAATTATTCTTCCAAGGCAGCCTTCAAGTAGAACGCAGCCTTCAAAATAGTCACCAGACTCTCTTCAACGCAGCCACCAGTAAACAGTCTCCACGCTCAATGCAGTCACACCAATCCTACCTCATTTATCAACAGCAAGTCGCTTTGATAAATAGGCAGTCTCCAATAGTGATACAATAGTGCGCAGTCTTCACAAAAAATCAGTCTAGGGTTTGTGCATTCCCCAAAAAAACATCATCTCCAACACAGCTCTTCAATCTCCACGTTGGTCTTCACAGGAGTGCACAGTGGTGAGATATCTTTCAACGTAGCATTAAAAATGATATACCAGCACAATCTCTCCACGCAGCTCTTCAATATCCACGCTGGTCTTCACAGGAATGCGCAGTGGTGAGATATCTTTCAACGCAGCATTAAAAATGATATACCAGCACAATCTCTCCACGCAGCTCTTCAATCTCCACGCTGGTCTTCACAGGAGTGCGCAGTGGTGAGATATCTTTCAACGCAGCATTAAAAATGATATACGTTTGCACAGATTATAGTTTTTACAAAAATCAAACCATGGAACAAAAACTCCAGCACATTCGTTACTAGCTTACACCATTACCAGCTTACACCATATATATACTGAAACTCACGGGATTCTTCAAAACGCAGGCAGCCCCACGGTGGGCGCCAATGTCTACGGTCTGGAGAAGGAGGGAAGTGCGAGCTAGAATAACATATTGATATTCGACTTCGGTGGAGGGACTGTCCAAACAGGCAATGGACTGGCAATAGATATAAACATGAAGGAGGAGAGGTATCGCCACAATATCGCAACACAATATCGTAGCACAAAACTGGAGGAAGAGAGAGCCTGGTTACAAATTAGGGTTAGGTAACTCGCAGTGATATGAGAGGTCGCAGTGATATGAGAGGTCATGACTCAGGTAACTCTACGCAGGATAATCACCAGAATAATACACATACAAAATGCTCAACTCACTAGGGTTTCCTCAGCACACAAACTCAATCATGAAGGAATTGTAACGTAGACAATGCATGCAACTCGACTGGCAGACTAATGGAGTAGTCTGGCAATGGACTGGCAAGCAGAATGGCAGCCAGGAGTTATGGCAGACAGCCTTGCTCTGATACCACTTATTGGTAATAACTCCCGATTCATTGTATTACATAGCCAAATGCAAATATTTATACAATTTACAAGACGGTTGAGTTTCACCTCCCGCCCAGCCTTTTCAGCTTCCTACATCAGTTATATTTATTTATTTACAAAGTATATAATCCCTACGGATTATATTCTAACATGTACAATCACAAGCATCGTCGAACATGGGGTGACAAACTTCCATACATACAACACAACTACAATCATGCTCAACACAGTTATATGAGAAAGAATCCATTTGAGATATGTTATGGGTTTCAACCCTCAACGCCTATCAACTTGATCAGTACCTAGACACAGTCGAATGAAATCGACTTCGAAGGGCAAGAAGTTGATAAAGCATTAAAGTTCAGAGATCAATTCTAGAATATCCAGAAGCAAGAACATGGAATGTTGCAACAAGCTAATGAAAAAACTAAGGGTCGACACGATAAGCATCATATTCCTGATTCATTCCAAATTTGAGACCGGGTTCGGTTACATCTAAAGAAGGAGCGCTTCACTAGCCCATATAGAAAGCTGAAACCTTTGCGATATTGTCCATACAATATCCTTAAACATATTGGAGAAAACACTTTTCATCAACATTCCTACATTCCTTGTCCTACATCCATCCTTTAACCATACTACTTCGACCATACTATGCACCATTGTTGGAACATAACGACTTACAGAGAGAAGAAACCGAAGAGATCCATCCAAATGTTTAGGAACCTATCCTTTGCGACAACATTGTGGGACAACACATACGTCATAAAAGGAAGAACTCCATTCCCTTGTTTCAAGTGGCTAAAGATAGACAACTTCCCATGCAAGAAAAATGGTACTCTAATACTGAAATAGCCAAAAAGTTTCCTCACATGAATAAATACGTAATGGAGACTATTTTTTCTTATGGAAGAAGGAATGATCCAACCAGTAGTTGGCATGTTGTCAAACTTCGACTACTTCGAATACTTTAACTTCTTCGATAGGTTCAGTATCAGATTTGACAAGTCCCAACCTCAACACAAGTGACTACGAAAACCTCATCAGTTTTCGTGCTCAGCATAAAACATCTCCACACTTGTTGTCGAACATCGATAGAGTATCTCTCTATCTTCCATTCATCTATGGATGTTGAACTTCTAAGCCGGTATATATTCTTTTGTAACAGAACCTAATGGGTAGTCACGCAAGCGTCTCATCATTCTATATAAACATGTACACTAGTGTAGTATACATTCATTCCATTAATCATATTGATCCATCTTTCATTGAAAAGAAGTAGTAATATAAATTGGTTCAAATTCTTGCATATTGTCTGTGCACATTCTTTCTGTCGATATAGTGTATTTCCTGCTTCACTTGTTATTTTTCTATGCTTCCACCATAACAAGGATCAACTCATTCAGTTAACTGTTGTCCCCAGTGTGCACTTGGGAAAGACCTGGATCACGGTCGCCATTCATCCTCGGCCTTCTTTGTTCATCATGGGGTTATGAATGGAAAGCCATTCGCCTTCTTAGTGTTTCGCAAAGGATTTGCATCCTGCCTAGTTTTTAACTAGGTAAGGAAGAATTATCTTCCATTAACCTTCTGCTAATACATTATTAAATGTTTCAAAGAAATTATTGAGTTTTAACTTACAGTATTCTGTCGTTGTGAAAGAAGAGGAGGAAAAGGGAAACCAGGAGGAGTCGACCCATGGCCTTCTACATGACTTCATATGGTAAGTTCTCCTACCAGACTACATAGATAATAATTTCATTCATAGTTTATAATAATAAAAAAATTAGTCTAATATTGTCAATTTGTTGACAAGTGGAAGAAGGGGATTGTAGAGGTTTTGGACTGGCCTACTTCACCCTCACGGCTCAAATTGGAAATGCAGGTAAAGGATACAGTCATATGTCTTGTAATATTTCCAATGATAAGGGTTTACAATCATGTTTTGTTTCAACATTTCCTAACTGTAAATTGCATTTTGTTAGTATGGGTCTGTCGAGAGCGACGACAGGGTCACCTCCTCTTAGCCCTCCTTCTTCTCTATTCAAAGGTGAGCCATTTTATCCAACTCTGTTAAAAATAGGGAGATTCCATAATTAAAGCTTGATCATTAGCATTAACGCCACTTAGTTTTTTTGTGCATGTAACTACTAGCATGATTTTTTCTTCGAATGCACGATTTGGATCCTCCAAAAGTAATATGGTAAGACTCTTGTAGATTCAGGGTTAAGATGGTTTCCAAATTAGTTCGTAGTTCAAAGAAGGTTAGGGATTTCACAGCCACTCCAAAGATAATTTTTGTTTTATTTTGAAAAACCCTTAGGGGTCTGTACTTGGATGTATTAGTAACATCGTGCGCTTTGAAGCCTCTCATACTCAAATGCGTTTGATTCTCAATCATATTTGGATGTACATTGCATTTTTAGTTCTAGACTGTGGATGCCATGTATTGGCTTATGGCCACGATAATGTTGAAAATTGGAAGTCTTTGTTAATATTCAGTCTCTGACTTTTGTTGTGATTATCCTTTTGAAGCTCAGAGCTCAAAAAAAATTGTTATTTACTTTTAGGTGATACGATTCAGTTGTGAACTTAACTCTTTTAACAATACGATCTATCCTTAGGTATGGATACCCGAGAATAGAAACGGTGCATTTGTACTTAACTATATTATTAATCTGTGTTGATGAAATCTTTACATTTGTAAATATTTACTGTTGGTTTAATGTTTGATTAAAACATAGATCTAATATTTTCATAACTAGTTCGTTATTCTATGAAATAAACCTATCGGCTCTACTTTGTGTATCTATAATTACTTTGTTTCATTGACTTTGATTCTTTCGTTTAGTTCCTTTCGGGTCTTGTTTAAATAAATAGATCTGATCTAAACGGGTATGAATACCCAAAAAGAAATAAAAACTGCAATAATTGATTATATTCTTTAACTTCTCATTGGGATTCGTCGATTTGTTGGTTTATTTGGTTTATAAGACATGATAATGTGTATAGTGAGTTAGGTTCAGATTTATGAGTTGGGTGATCATTCCCTAGATTTTGTTAAATAAATTGTTGGTTTACTTGTGATTCCTTCCTTAAATCTTTTATTAGTTAATATATTGAGATATGGCCGCAACTAATATAAATGCTCAAAATAGAGAAGATATAAACTTATAAAATCCTGGAACAAAGATAAACTCTATGTGGATAACTTCGGTTCCTAGGGATATAGGATTAGATTAATATGACTTAGATCTATTGATTACTTTGACATGCATTGAAAAAGATATGTAGATATATTTAAAGTATAGACAAGATATACGATTTGGGAATTAATCTGTTTGACTGAGTGATTGGTTGGTAGATTGCAATACATTTGTTCATATCTTTTGGTTTTGTTGGGTACTTTTCCTCACTCTCACAACCTAGGTTCAACAAACCCACAAGGCCAACAAAACACCCAAAGATATCAGCCTGATAGAGAAATCTCAGTCGAAAACACCTGCGACATAGGAGCAATCTCACCCGAGATATCTTAATGTGTTTTGTTGGTCATGTGGGTTTGTTGAACCTGGGTTGCGAGAGTGAGGAAAAGTACCCAACAAATGGTTCAGTTATCAGGACCCTTAATCATTTGAGTTTGCGACAATAAATTAGTTGTTAATAATGGCTAAGAAGGAAGAAGGACAAAGAATCAAGCATACACACTTGGGTACACACTTACACAATGAGAGACACACTCAGATACAATACGAAGGTCACAATAGAGCCACAACAAGGATTGAATATTTTGGAAACAACACCAGTGTTTCCCACACAAGAGATTCAAGAGTCAACATTCATAGTAAGTCCCATAGGGATGATCTTCGTGTGCTTACCTATGGATGAGGTGTATGCATTGCATACATCCATTGCACATGAAATATGAGGGTGACATGAGGTCATCGTAGAAGAATGGTATAAAATCCAAGAAGAAAAGGAAACATTATAGGAGGAATGTCATAAAATGAAAACAAAGAGAGAATCACGTAGACGAAAACAAAGCTAAAGAAGGAGGTAGAATAAATACAACAGATGAACTCAAAACTGTAGAAGTAAGTTGAGGAAGTATGCAACATGTTTCCAAATGTACAAATAGAAAAATATACTCCTTGAGAAGAAAAAGCAATGAATATAAGTGAATCCATTCAAAACCTCTGCATTAAGATTGAGGATCTTGCACCAAAGCAAAAACCAAGGACACCACTAGAGGCCGGGGAAGAGCACGAACACAAACAAAAAAGAGACAATATTGAAATAGGCAATATTAGGAACTTGGAGTTAAAGTGTGAAAAGTTGCACAGTGAAAGTAATCAATTATGGGAAAAGTTGGTCGTTGATGAACAATTGAAAGAAGTGGATCAAAAGTTTTATATTGCATAAGAGATAGAATAAAATATGCACAATAGTTTGACTACTCTTCTAGTCATCAAAAATATGGCCAAAATGGGAGAGCGGAGAAAACATCAGATGAAAGTAAGAAAATTTGGGATGAGTGACAAAAGATAGCCAATAAGATTGAGCCACTATGTTAACACCCAAAAAGTGTTCACTACCTCATCTACCCCATTACATGGCTCATCTGTCCATTTTCCTACCATATTTCCCTTAAAAACCCTGAAAATCCCACTAAAAAGCCTCCAAAAGGCATTTTCCTCCAAAAATATCCAAAATTCCTCTAAAATAGCAAAAATCCCCAAAAGGGAAGAAAAAATATAAAATAATGAGGAAAAGGAGGAAAAAACCCTAAACAACTGCCCTAAACCATATGGTTTCCAAAACCATGGGCCAACACTCCACCACTTAAAAACTATAAATAGGTGATGGAGACCCCTCATTTCACATCCACAATCACAAGCATCCTTACTCTGCCAAAATTGCTCTTGAAACCCTAGCTCACCCTTTGAGCTACTTTCACCATTGAGAGCCCCTTTTGGCCCATTTCCACCACCGGAGAAAGAGAAGGAGCAGCTGGAGCTCGGAGCAACCTCTCAGATCAGCGCAAAGGGCTTCACCAACCTCCACATCGGAGGTAATATCAATAAAAAACCATTCTTTATATTTTGCTTTTTTGTTTCATGCACATGTTTTAGATTAGTTTTTATTCCTGTTTAGCATTTTTATTTCCATTTTACTGAACTGCTACTAAGGAGTCCATTCTCCTTAGTAGGTGCTCATTCGCACAAGCTAGGGGTAAAACCCTAGCCACAGTTTTGGCGACTCCACTGTGTTTTTAATTTCTGGTTTTGAGTTTTTGTTTTTTCCTTTCGGCTGTCCCTTTCGGCCGCCATAAACCACGTTTTTTCCCTCCACAGTCGCATCCCGACTGCGTCTTTCAGGCCTTTACCTGCGACCCGACCGCGGCTCTCAGATTGTTTCCGGCGCCCTGCCAGCGGATTCAAGTCTGTTACCTGTGATCCGGCCGCGGCTAATCATCCTGTTTGTTGCGATCTGACTGCGCCTGTCGGCCATTTTCCCGCATCTCGACCGCGCGTTTCAGCCCCTTAACTGCGACCCGACCGCACCTGTCGGCCATTTTCCCGCGTCCAGACCGCGCGTTTCAACCCCTGAGCTGCGACCCGACTGTGCCTGTCGGCCCTTTTCCCGCGTTCCAACCGCATGTTTCAGCCCCTTAGCTACGACTCGATCACACCTGTTTCCCTCTAACCCGCGGCCCGACCACACGATTTCGCCACAGACCCGCGGTCTGATTTCTGCAAAAAAAAAAATTCCTGTTTTTTGAACCCATCCCCTTTACTGCAATATTTTTTGCACCTGCACAGCCATCTGTTCTACCTGCAGCCCTACTTCCCTACAGCCTTTTCTGCACCATTATTTCTGTTCCCTTTTTTACAGCATTGTTTTACAATTTCAGCATCTTTATTCAGAAAATTTTGCATGTTTAAATTTTTGAATTCAGTACTACTGTTAGTTAGGAAGTTGCCCCCTTTGTGTGTGGCACTTCTATTCTGGGTTCATCAACTCACGAGCACACACTCTGTCACCTAATTCAAGTGAGCCTTAAAAACTACTTAACTCAACCAACATTCTAACCCCACTTGGGGAACACAAAAGAATTTTTGTAGTTAGGTAGGATCAGGCGGATAGGCTTCCAATAACACCCCTCGGTTATTTACACTTGAGACATAGCTGTTGTCCAATTAGGGAACCAAAATCCCCTAGTATTTTTTGGCACGGTCACAACCAGTTTACCAGAGGGCCTCTCCCTTAGGAGGGTTGAAGTCGTGAGATTGGTTCCGGAGGCCTGAGTGGAATACCGCAATCCATTCAGTAACTGAAGGGCTACCTTTCGCAGTTCTCAGGATATCCCTGTATAGGGGTATTGCGGTAAAAGGACCAAGCGGCAGATTCACCTTTCTGGACGTGTCATGAACAGGGTATCTTAGTTGCCATTCTTCTAGGATTTGATTACCCAGTGTCCCTCCCGGTAGGGGGATATCTTAGCCACTTGGCTTTCCTATTCATATTGTCTGACTTGGATTTCATCACCTTGCAAAGGATATGTCTAGTTGAGTCAGAATACTTTTAGTTCGGTGTTTGCATGCTCCCTTACCTCCTTTTGGTCTAGTGAGTCCACCGTTTTTTATTTTTAGAAAACCTGTTGTTTGTTGGTATTCTGACCAGTTCTGTTGACACTCCACCTATTGTAGCACAGCTATTACAGTAGGTGTTTTGAGTTGGTTGTTGGCCTGAGTGCCCTATTTTTTGAGCTCTCCTTCTACACACTCGGTTGCATTAGGGTTTTTGAGCTGTTTTTTGCTCACCTCAACCCACAAAGATTTGACACCATCTGTCACCATTGAGTCCCCGAGACATTCTCGACGCCTCAGGGGTGAACCCCCGCAGCACGGTTCACTTGACACCACCCGTCATCGACACAGGTCATCCTCACTTAACTCCACTCATCAGCGGCATAGGACTCCGTCACCAGATATTGACGCCCCTTATTTCACTTCCAATTATAAGCTCGAGTCTGAGAACCCCATTTACACTGCCCCTACTAGCCCCATGGCTGGCGTGACTTCCACTCCCTTCATGGTAGGGACCGTTGGTGGCACATCCACCACTACACCAGTGACCACACCCGCTGTGGGTATGCCCTCCACAGGGCCCCCATCTACCGTTCCCCTCACAGCACCTATTCCCGCAGCGGGAATACCTATTCCCACTCCATCAGTGGCTCACACTACCCATGGTGGTGCAGGACCGTCATATACCACCTTAGCTCCCCCACTTGGGGGCAACCTCCCTAACACTACCCCTCCACTTGGGGGCATTGGCCCCAACTTGGCCCAACCCACTACCGTGTCACATCCGTCTTCCAGTTTGCCATTTATGGCTAGCCTCAACCTGCCCGATCTAGCCAGATTGACCAACGACCCTATCCGACACGACCCTACATGGCCTCATATGCCCACCAAGCTCCCCTCCGACATCCCTAAGTTTGAGGGCAAGGCCGGTGAGGACTTGCAAAACCACATCATGTCCTTCCATCTATGGTGTTCCTCCAACTCCATAGTGGATGACTCTATTCACCTCCGTCTCTTACAGTGCACCTTCACTGGCTCTGCGGCCAAGTGGTATATCTAGCAACCCCATGGAACCCATGCCACCTTTGCTTCCCTTGCCTCGACCTTCCTGCAGTTCTTCCAGTTACCCATCCGCTATGACGCAGGCGTTGAGATCCTCCTATCCCACATCACGGACCACATTCATGAGTGGCGTCGACGTTGTAGCTTATGCAAGATCAAATTAGACGACCGGATCTTCCTTGATTGGTTCCTCAAATCCCTTCTTCCTATCATTTCTAAGGATGTGGCATCCGAACGACCCCAGTCTGAAGAAGAGGCCATCCTTAAGGCCCAGCAATTCGACCTCATTTACACCCAGTTGGGTTATCTCTATACCATCATACCTGACGCCCCTCGTGGCGAGTCCTCCCATCATGATGCACCGGAGGCATCCCACGCTGTCGACGGCATCATTGGCTGTATCTCTTCGCATCCTCAACCATTTTCCATAGCACATCCTACCCCTGGCCCTGACCTCTCGTGGGATACCTCACAGCCTGGAGCCACCAACTCGTATGCTCCCATGACACATCACCACCATACCCATGGACCCTCATGTCCACCTCAGTGTTTCGGTCATGCGACTCCAGCTTACGCCCCCCCAGTCGCACCTCAGCCCTACTACCACCAGCAGGCTGCACAAGCCCCTACGTCTTCACAAGCCCAACCCGCTTATTACCCGCCATAGGCATCCCCTGCGGCAACCCCACAACCCGCTCCGTAGCCTTATCAGCAACCCCCTCATGTTGCGGCACCTGCGCAGCCTCCACTTGCATATCACCCACCACAGCCTGCTCCAGCACCTGCGCAACCTCAAAATCCACCTGCTGCCCAAGGGCAAGTTTACGCCCAACAAAACCCGCAGCAAAACTAGACCAACCAACGCAACCAGGGCCAACAAAATCACGGTAGGGGCCGGAATCGTGGGAACAACCAACCTACAAACCAAGCTGGTCAACCCCCTAATCCCCCTGATAATAATAATGCAGCCCCTACTAACCAGAACCCTGATTGCCCGCCCAAGCAGGCTAAAAACCCCAATTTGCGAACAAACCATCCTTTTTCTATTTACGAGGTCTATGGCCACTACACACATTTTTTCCCACACATGGAGTGAGTTCAGCAACTTTGGGCTGAAGATGCCCACCGCCAAGGGCAGGCGGCTCCTCAAGCACCACCCAACCCCCCACAACCTCAGCAGCCACCTTTGGTGCTGCAAAACCCCTTACCAACGCGAGGCGTAGTGAACACCCAACCATTGGCTCCCCCTCAAGCCAATGCACCAACCCAACAACAAATCACTTACGTTGCTCCTGATCAACCTATGTCTGACTCAGGTACCCACCATTTGTTGATGATGTCCTCCGATGAAGTCAACCTCCAAACCCGGCGGAACCAATATGGGTCCACCTCTAAAGCCCCTCCCGCCGATAAACCCACTAACACTCATCCCACTGATCAGGCATTACGTATACCTCCACCTCCACTAGATGGCGCTGCCAAAGCACCTCATTTCTTGATTCGCCGTATCAACAATAACCCCAATGCGCGGGCTGCGTCAAACTACAACATTGTTGATGACTTAGCCCAATCTCCCGCAGCCATGTCTGCATTAGAATTCTTAAAAAACTGCCCTTCGCAGCGCAAGACTTTACTCTCAGCCATTGGGGCTATCGATCCAAACGATTCGAATGTAATGGCGTTTGATTTGGACCAATCCAAACCCCACATGCCTTCCACTTTAGCATTCCAAGTTTCCGTTTCCATTCGGAATTTTGTCATCCATCGATGCATTATTGATGAGGGTGCCTCTACATGTGTCATGTCCACCTCCATCTGGCAGAAAATGGGATCCCCCACTCTCCATCAGTCCTCTACTGCGTTGCGAGCCTACGACGGTCGTTCGGCTCAACCACAAGGCCTCTTAACTAACGTCCCCGTCCAGCTAGCTGGAAAAACTGTCCTCATCAACATCGAGGTTATTAATGCACAGCTTGATTATAACATTTTACTTGGCCGTAGCTACATGTATGCCATGCGGGCGGTTGCTTCTTCTGTTTTTCGTACAATGATGTTCCCTCATGAGGGACGCATGGTCAAGGTTGACCAACTCACCTACCATGATCCCAGTGCCCCCGCGGCACCCGAAAATGTTCTCCCCGTGATTGAACAACCTGTTTCGAGTGCCACCACTTCATTTGTTTCCTCTATGGGGCCTGGAGTTTACTCAGATGTGCCCATGACTTCGACCTTCCAATCTATTCCACCCCCGTCACCTGCCACTGACGTGTCTGACCTGTGCACCCTGTCCCATAATACACGAACTCCTACTAATCAATCACCCTTGTTGCCTAAACCCCCTTTGGTACCTAGCCACATTGGTGCTACCCCCATCCATACCATTCCTTTCCTCTTCCCTCCATCAGGAGTAGTTAGCGCCCTGGTCATGGCTACCCTCAGCCTCCCTGGTTTAACCTTAGGATTACTCATTTGGTATCTTTTGCCTCCCGTTCCCCCACCAACACTAGATGTCGTCCTGCAACCGGTGCAACCCATTGTCACTACTAGTCAACCACCTCCCGGTGTCGCTACCCCGTCGTCCTCCACGAACCCCCACCCTCCTCTTACTAAACCCACTGGGGGCAAATGCCCTTAACCTTACTCTGCTGTCCCACCTCCCAAGACAGTCAAAAACCCCCCTGTGTTTCATGCTCCTCCCAAATGCTCGCTGTGCGATGAGTTGGGCCATGCGACTCACCAATGTCCTTAGTTACCGGCATTACAGGAACACATGCAAATGCTTGATGACGACCCCAGTATACCGGTTGTCCAACTAGAGTCAACCCCTAAGCCTCACGACAAATCCCTATGCACTAACCACTCCTGTGCCATATGCGTTGTTTACGGGCATTACACAAATCATTGTCCCGATCTCCCCGATTACAGAGTAGCTCTCTATGAGATGAACAATCCGGATCTTGAGACAGCACCACCCACCAGTGAGGAGATCCTCCCCCTGGTCTCTCCCCCTTTCAAAGAGATTAATACCATTTATATGATCTCTTCCGCCCCTACTCCCATGTCAACCGATTTGACGACACAAACTTTCCGTACTTATGAGGAAATCCTTGAGGCTCTCACTGCCCCAAAGTATCCTTGGGATGACATGCACCATCGTTCCTACTTCCTCCCAGATGTATCCTCCTCTAACACTGCTACCCAATTTGCATTTGAATCCAAAGACTTCCTTCCCCCCAAGTTCAATTGGTTCAAGGACCCTATTCCTGCTCCTGACACCTTCGAGGAGGGTAACATGGCCAACATCTCACCTATCATCCAAATTGATATCGCTGCCCCGGGAAGCACCCTCGAACCCAACGACAATGCAGGTATGAGTTTGACGGAATACCTGTATCTCCCGAATCTGAAATCGGCCGGTCAGATCGTCCAGAAATTCCACCTCAGCTCTAGTCCACTCTGATCACTAGTCAAAGTCAAATAGTACAAATGACACTTGTCATGTTGGACCCACTTACTATTTATAGTCCGTTGACCTTTTTCTTGTTTCGGCCATTCTGAACCCATACGGAGTCCGTTTTCCGAACCGTTTCCACCGTTGGAATCAGCACAACAAGACCATCATGATGGTCACCTCATTGCATTATTTTTTCTATGTCATTTTTTGCCCATTTTTTAGACACCGCTAGTCATCTCGGTTTGCGCGCCACTTCGGCCGTTCTTCATTTTTCCCATTTTTTATATCGCCGGATTCATTTTTCTAAGCTCGTGATGATTCTTGAGATCATTTCTTGCTCTCACTTGGTACAATTTCAACATTGTGTCCCGACACCTTGCTGCCTCGATTTACGCGCCACATCGGTCGCCATCAGATTGTTCCACAATTTTTACATGAGCCATCCACTCCTGTCACACTGCAAATATTTCATTATTTTTCCACCATTCATTCACCCCGCAAGGAGGCCCACCAGTGTTCGCCCCCCCCACCCTCGTTCCTGGTCATCATAAATGTTCCTTGATTGAACACTTCCTCCTTGCCTGGCCCTCCATCAATTCAGAGTCTTCTTATTTTCTTTCAGACTCCTTAAAATTGAAAGCAACCACGAGCATGAACTGTCCTGGGCTCGTAAAATCCACACGACAGTACCATTCCATTCATTCAAAATCTTCTTATTTGCTTTTAGACTCCTTAAAATTGAAAGCAACCACGAGCATGAACTGTCCTGGGCTCGTAAAATCCACACGACAATACCATTCCATCCATTCAGAGTCTTCTTATTTGCTTTCAGACTCCTTAAAATTGAAAGCAACCACGAGCATGAACTGTCCTGGGCTCATAAAATCCACACGACGGTACCATTCCATTACTTCAAAGTCTTCTTATTTGCTTTCAGACTCCTTAAAATTGAAAGCAACCACGAGCATGAACTGTCCTGGGCTCGTAAAATCCACACGACAGTACCATTCCATTACTTCAGAGTCTTCTTATTTGCTTTCAGACTCCTTAAAATTGAAAGCAACCACGAGCATGAACTGTCCTGGGCTCGTATAAATCCACACGACATTACCATTTTATATACACACTCCTTCTCGTTCCCTAACCCATGAAGCAGTCCCCCCATGCCTCTTGGCACCATGATCGATCCTCTCGGTAGCACCCCCAATTAGGTCGCCTTTGTTCAGAGTATTCTGCAGTCTCCTGCCATTTTACCACAGCTTGAGTCTCCCTCAGCCCAGTCACCCTTCCAGATGCAACACAGCTATGATCCCCTTACCACTGGTCAGTTTCATATGCTGCCCGATCATCCCCGCCATCGTACTCTGAACAAAGGAAGTTTGATTCCACCCACTCTACTTGCCCAGTTATTCTCCCCAGTTTCTCAATCCTACTATCAGTACTATCACATTTCGGTTTTCCACCTCGCGCTCCTGTCAAGGAAACATCATTGCCTTGATAGTTGTAGGTCTCCCTCTGTTGACAGCAGCCCCTCTATTCCAGAGGATAGACCCAGAGGCCCCTGCGCCTTGGACCCATCACCATCTGTGGTGAGTGCCTACGGACCATTTTGGGAGGAGTCATCATTGCCTCTCCGAATGGTTGTTTCTCACATGCTCGACTTCAGCACCTTGATCGCATCGTTGAGAATCGCGCAGGATTTAGATCCCTTCCATTATTTGTCGAAGACCCCGGATTTCCCCCGACTCTAGCACATTGGTGAGTCACTTCGGAACGCCCAGTTATATGTTCCCGTGGATGTCCGGGCTGCTTTGGCGATTGTATTCGGAAGCCATCCAGTTCCATGCTTCCTTGAGTGCCCAGTTCAGTTCCAGTTCAGTGTACCATTGCGAGTATGACCCTTGTCACTCTGGTCCCGCAGCTCATCAGTTCCTTTGGTACCACATTTAGTAGCACTGCTGTCATTCCAGTGCATCAGTTTTTCATCTCAGACATGATCAGCCCAGCAGTATGTCCCAGATTTGAGTCCCTTCTAGACTCTTATGATATACACAGTGGTTTTTTATGTATCATACAGGTCCCTCTTTTTGGGCCTCACAGTTATGTTTGCGTATCTTGATACGAGCATGGGTATGCCCGCCTCGTCCATATATTGAGATTCTTCCTCATTCAGTATTTGAGGCCATGTATATGACAGGTCCTTCTTTTTGGACCCCATTGTTATTATTATGTTATATCCTGATACGAGCATGGGAATGCCTGCCTCGTCCATATGATCAGATGATTCCTCATCCATTATTGAGGTTATGTACTTTTAGCTCTTGCAGTTGGTTCGGGATCGTTGTTCCGGGCTTCAGTTTGTTTCTTCTCTTCTCCACACCCCAGGAAAACCATTTATGACTTATGATGTCCATCGGTCATACGATGAGCTCCTACCCTCGCACATTAGGGGGCAATCTGTTAACACCCAAAAAGTCTTCACTACCTCATCTACCCCATTACATGGCTCATCTGCCCATTTTCCTACCATATTTCCCTTAAAAACCCTGAAAATCCCACTAAAAAGCCTCCAAAAGGCCTAAAATGCCTCCAAAAGGCCATAAACCATCTAAAAAGCCTCCAAAAGGCCTAAAATGCCTCCAAAAGGCATTTTCCTCCAAAAATATCCAAAATTCCTCTAAAATAGCAAAAATCCCCAAAAGGGAAGAAAAAATATAAAATAATGAGGAAAAGGAGGAAAAAACCCTAAACAACTGCCCTAAACCATATGGTTTCCAAAACCATGGGCCAACACTCCACCACTTAAAAACTATAAATAGGTGATGGAGACCCCCCATTTCACATCCACAATCACAAGCATCCTTACTCTGCCAAAATTGCTCTTGAAACCCTAGCTCACCCTTTGAGCTACTTTCACCATTGAGAGCCCCTTTTGGCCCATTTCCACCACCGGAGAAAGAGAAGGAGCAGCTGGAGCTCGGAGCAACCTCTCGGATCAGCGCAAAGGGCTTCACCAATCTCCACATCGGAGGTAATATCAATAAAAAACCATTCTTTATATTTTGTTGTTTTGTTTCATGCACGTGTTTTAGATTAGTTTTTATTCCTGTTTAGCATTTTTATTTCCATTTTACTGAACTGCTACTAAGGAGTCCATTCTCCTTAGTAGGTGCTCATTCGCACAAGCTAGGGGTAAAACCCTAGCCACACACTACAAGATGAATCCATTCGGATCACATAATAATTTGCGCAGTTACAGGGTGAAGTTAAATAAGTTGGTGATGAATGTATAGAAACCTTGAAGTTAACTATCAACGAGAGGTTGGAAGAATCAATTATAATAAGCAAGGTAGAAATGAAGAATAAGGTTGCAACTAGATAGGTAGCCTTGCATAAGTTTGCAACAATGGTACAACCAAAAGAGTCAACATAAAATAATAATTTTTGATACAATACGACAACATAGGAAGATAGATATTGTGTCGTGTAGAAGTTCAAGGACCAATAGTAGGAAGGAAGTAAAGTATAAGTCTAGCAGCGTAAAATTGCATATTCTACACAAATTCATAATCAAGTAGGAAAATTGAAAATGTTGTGTAGATACAGAACTATAGGTTTTCTCACAAATTTATCCCAAGGTTGCAAAGGATAAGGTAAAAGATTAAACCTCTTTCCATTGTTGTCAATTGGGGAGAGAATTATAGAGGGATAAAAAATGATAGAGAAATCGAATATTGATAAGGAGCTCATATTCAGGGGGAGCTCAGTCTTATTTTTTTTTTACATCAATGCTAAAGTGGGTGTTGTTGGAAATAAATTTTTCATTGATTTCAAAGATTTAAAAATAGGGAGAGACTATGGACAAAATGTTAGGTCAGACTTGGTATAAAATCTTATATCATCCCATAAAGTAATTCAACACTTGTATAAATAAAGGAAGTGCTCTACCTACTTGATTATCCATCCAAGGATGTATGGATCTCTAAAAAGGTTGCACAAGTTCTAAGGAGAATATGAAATTTGAGGGGTACTTAATATTTTTTGAAATATTTTGAAAATGTTTTGAATGCATTCTAAAGTTGTGTAGAGTTGAGTGCACAAAAGAAGTTGTGGAGAAGTGCAGAGATAAGTGCATAAAATAATTTATGGAGAAGTATATAGTTGAGTGTGCAGAGAATCACAGATTTTTGTGTGCAATAGTAACTAAGGAAAGTATGCATATCTGAATGTGAAAAATAAAATAGTCACAGTGTGGATTGATGTTGATGCCTAGAAGAATCCGTCTCCCCATCTATCAAATGGGTTGGTGCTTGAATTTGCAAGTGGGTGCTTGTTGTGTATGAGTTCATGCTCATAAGAGGATTGGTGTCCTCGCAGGTTAGTTCCTATAAACAACAAGTTGGTGATTGCAAAAGGAATTGGTGTCCATGTTAGATTGGTGTTTCAAATACTGATAGTGGGTGCTCACACTATTGGATATTGGTGTCTCCTAGAAATCTATGTAATATAAGTTTCTATTTAAAAATATATAAAGTCTTATAAGTATCTTACGCACAGTGTTCTCTATTTAATATTTAATAATGTTTAAGATTAATAATTTCACTTGTTTAATGAATTAAATATTGTTGAAGGTATGAGGTCTTGATTCACCCCCCCTTATAAGATAGAACCTCTCGATACTGAGGGAAAATTTGGCAAGCTATATGTTGAACCTCATGTGACACTCCCAGTCACTTGACTACTTCATGATGCACCACCTAGCACCACAATCCTTCTCTTGTATAGGAAAATGGGTATTGCATATATTTTTATATGGCATACCTAGTTGCTTAAGAGGAAAAATATAGAAGCAGCGTGCAACAAGAGGAAACATAAAGTCAAAATTATTGTGCAGTTAGGCACATTAACTCATTGTTAAGGTGTTTGGTAACTGAGATCAAGGGGTGATCAACACTATGATGAAACCTATGAATTATAAACAGGTTTTTCTATGTTCCATGAGCTTTGCTTCATTCCTCATTCATTTTCAAGTGGTCTCCATTCACGGGACTGCAAATGGTTGGTTTGTTTTCAGGTTATCCTCCTATTTAAACTCCTACCCACCTATTTACCTCTATTTCCATAGTTATATTAATAAGGCACTAATACAAATAATTAGTTTTTGATCTTCTCATCATCATATCTTACCTTCTACCAATTTTGAACCCATCTCCCAAGCCTCTACAATTCACCCTCCCTCCTTACAGATCACCTCGCTTGACCCAAGTATGACTAGAGGTCGTCAAAACAAAGACCCTGGAAAAGGAAAAACCCCACAAATGGTATACGGGTCCAAAAAGAAATAGTTGACCTTAAAACTACCTGCTTTTGAGTGACGCTGGCTCATATCTAATTGGAACTAGATGAAAATGAGTAATGGTTAAAAATCAAGCGCAATTGCACTTAGGACGTTGATATAGAAGAAAATATGGGTTCTTTTGTTCTAGAACCTTAGAACATTAGAGCCTAAGAGTCAAAACATCTTAATACCATTGCATTATACTAGCAGAATAAAACATTGCTCAGCAAGGTTTTGTTGGATACGAAGAAGGAATGTAATGAACTAGTCTTACTAAAGGAAGAATTCACTAAATAAAACAACAAAATCTAGGCCCAACATAGAAGGATAGAGAACAAGTTGGATGTTAGTTATAATTCCACTATAGGGATAGAGTTTTCCCCAAAGGAACCTCCAAGCATTGGTGAGAAGAAGATTTCATCCAGCTACTAATCTCTCGAAGAGTATGTTGTAGACTAAAACTAGGTTCTTTAATTCCTTTCTTTTTGGTTAATATAATATATATGCACATATTATAGAAAACTTTGTCTAGGATTAATTTCAATAATATTTACATAATCATTTTGACAATTATTCGGTTAATATAATAGATGTTAGAGCAATAATCCACCTTAGTACCATGATCATACACCTAGGATACTTTCCATTATCTTTATTCTATGTTATATGGTCCAGAACTTAGGCTATGTTAATCATTTACTAAGAGTTGAGGCACTCCAGCTTGATCTTTCTGACAATTGAGGCGCTCCACTTTGTACACTCTAGCAGTCCATATGCCCTCATTGATCACAAATCATTCTTAGTGTGCTTCCCATCCCTTGAATCAGAGAATTTTCTTGACCTTAGCCTCTAGTGCTTGTTTGTGGTGGTTTTTGGCCTTCCTTGAGCATTTATTGCCTCCTAGAGCGACTCCCACCCACCCATGTGCTCACCCACGCCTAATATGCCTTCATTTATGATCCAACATGCTCCATCCATGTTCACACTTGCATTTTTGTGCTCACCCATGCATAGCATGCCTTCATTTACTATCCAACATGCTCCATCCATGTTCACACTTGCATTTGTGACCATTTGGGATGGTTAGGGAACTTATTAGTCCACCTAGGGGGGTTTGAGGCTCAAATCATGTCTGGCACATGTATGCATTCAGATGACCTCCAAAGGATAATTTTTTCTCCCTAATTTAATATAAACTTAATCCATACATATTTACATGTTGGAAATTCATAACAAACTCAGTTATTGAATAAATTTATGTATGATATTTTCACTCTTTCTGTTGTTTTGTGCATTTTTTGTGTGAAATATCAAATTGCGATAATGCCCTTGGCTCTTAGATCCTACCGTGAATCAATTCTCACATGGTATTAGATCTCTTTGGAGCTGCAAATATAATCTAGAGTGTTTGAGTTGTTGTTTAGGGAATTTTCCAGAGAAATTTGAGTGTTTGCATTACATGTACAATCAATAGTTTTTCACTCAATGCGCAAGCAAAAACGAAGAAAAATCATGTATCGCTGACCCCATTCAACTATTTTGAATGGAAAGCCAAAATCGTGATCCAGATGAGGTTGAAATGCCTGTACAGAGTCACCATGGGAACTAAGGCCAAACCGAACTCTACTATGGAGAAATCTAAGTACTTCAAATGGCTTAATGAAGCATTTGGAATGCTTTGTATCAGCATTTTGAGAGACTTGCTCTTCCATGTAGACAGTATGACAAATCCCAACTAAGTATAGCTCAATCTTGAGGCATTGTTTGGGAAGACTGCTGAGATGAGAGGTCACCAGCTTAAAAATGAGCTAATATCACAGAGTCCAACTCACTTTGAGACGATCTAAGACTTCTTCACCAAGTTCAAGTCGTTGGTGCTTCAGCTGAAATAGTGTGGCATAGAGAAGAAAGGGGAGCATCGTATCTTGTCAATACTTTTGAAGCTAGGTCCATAGTATTTTGTGTTTGTGTCAACATTCCACTCTAGCAAGCTCACAACTTGAAATTGAAGGATTCCATCACTGGAAGACTTCATGAATTCATTAACACAAGAGAAAGAAAATTTGGTACAAATGGGAACCATAAAATATAGCAAGGATCAAGCCCATATTTCAAGTGTTTCAAATTCAGCTAAAGGCAAGAAGAAAGCTAGATATTCGAAGCATCAAAAGAAGAAGAAGCAGGAGAAACCCAAATCTTTAGATGGGGGTTTGAATGTTACCAAGGACAAGGATAAGAAGAAGCAAGAGAAGACCAAATGCACTTATTGTCACAAGGGGTGGAATCCAGAGAGTGCATGCATGAAGAATACCATATACTTGATCACACAACTTCTTGAGAAGAACAACATCCCTCTTCTAGAAGGCACAAGGAAGAAAGATGGTGGTTCAAGCTCAGACAACAAAGAGAGGTGTCCTACTTTGGTTTCTAATTCTTCAATTTATTCTTCCTTCATCATATATTCAGGAGCTTCCAGTCACATGGGCTCCATGCAAGATTGTGTCTTGGCGATGTATCCTTATAGTGGTCCATCCATTCTTATGGGTGATTATTCACAAATCCAAGCCAAATGGATTGGAAGGATTGATCTTGAAGATGGGTACTTCAACAATGTGTTGTTTGTTCCTAATCTAGCAGCAAACCTACTCTTAGTGTATTAAATGAAACACACTAGTGAATCCAAGAGAGTAACATTTACTCCAAATGCAGTGGAGATATAAAAAATCTCTACAGGAAAAGTTGCGGCAGTGGGTTTTGTTGACCATGATTCGAGAATGTACAAATTCTCTCACTTCCTCCCGTACTCTCAAGGGAATGTGCTCCTAGCATATTCCAATGAGACAATAAATTTGTGGCATGAGATATATGGCCATATCAACTAAATACCTCCAGGAGTTTAACAAAGAAGGCATGGTGGAAGGGCTTCCTTCTATCAAGTTCTCAAATGGCACATGCAAAGGATGTGTTATGGGAAAGCATGCTGAACACATCTATGAGAAAGGAAAGGAAAGGAGAGTTGTCCAAGTGCTTGATTTGGTTCATTCATACCTCATAGGGGATCTTCCCACACCCTCTTATGGGAATTCAAGGTATGTGTTGACCTTCATAGATGATTTCTCAACTTTATTGTTGGGTATATTTTCTCAAACTAAAATCTGGAGTTTTTTCTCAAAGTTTGGAAAGCCCTGGTTGAGAATGCATGTGGGAACGAGATCAATGCCCTTAGGAATGACAATGGCAAGGAGTAGGGACGATTTTAAAGAACCATACTTATTTAAAAGTGTATAAATGTTGGCGAATATTACCAATTCTTAAAACATCAACTATAAAATGATTGGTGATATTTTTCAAAAACTATTTTGATTTCCAAGGATTCTATATCATTTATATAATAATTTAGCAATTTTTAGGGTGAAAAAATTTTACCCCATCAAAATTGGGCAAAACACGGCTTCAAAAAATGAAAAATGGCGAATCTTTTTTGGGAGAAAAACATGGAAAAATAGCCCATTGGGCTAAAATTCGCTCCTAAAATTATCCCTGGGAAGGAGTACGTGAACAAGAGTTTGCATTAGATTTGTAAAGAATGTGACATCCAAATGCAGAATTCGATTCCCTACACACCCCAACAAAGTGGTGTTGCAGAGCGCAAGAAGTGGGCTCTCAAAGAGATGGCAACCTGTATGATGGAATCAAAGGATTTGAATCCTAAGATATGGGATAATCCATTAACTATGTTGTATATTTTCAAAATAGAGCTCTTCACAAATATTTGGAAGGGAAAAAACCATATGAGGCTTGGAGTGGTCACAATCCAAGTGTTTCTCATTTCAGGGTCTTTGGCTCAAAGGCTTAGGATGGGATTCTTCCATAGAAGAGAAAGGCCTTGCAACCTCAAATCAAGGAGTCCAACATGGTTGGATATACTGAATATGAAAATGGATACAAGATCTTTGATCCCTCATATCAGAAGACATTCATTTAAAGGAGTGTAAAGTTCGCAGAATACCTCATGCAAGAGACTGAACTAGCTCATGGGAAATGCTCACATCCTCCACTCCATGATGATGTAAGTGATGAATAATTATGTGATTTTTCTAATTCTGATATTGATGATTATTTTTATGACATGCATTCATATCATGACTCTCCCATTCATCCAAAGTAGGCTGAGAAAACCATTGAAGGAGCTGGGGATCTAGCTGGTGATCTACTAGATTCTAGGAAGACTAGATCTAAATTCCACAATGCCTATTCTACTTGTGAATTGAATCTTGTTGATAGATGCTTCATGATGGTTGTATCTGATCCTTAAACATATTTGGAAGCATCAATTGACCCAAGATGGAAAACATCCATGCGAGAAGAGTTCAAATCATTGCAAGACAAAGAGACTTGGGAATTGGTTCCCTTTCCCCCCAAGAGAAAACTAGTGCAATGAAAGTGGGTCTATAGGACCAAAGTGGCTGATCATGGTTCAGATATCAAGTATAAGTCTAATTTGGTTGATAAAGTCTTCTATCAATTCTAAGGAGTGGACTATACATATACATTTGCAACGGTTGCAAAGATGGACTCTATCAGGCTAGTTTTTGTCATTGTTGCATCTAAGCACTGGGAGGTTCACCACATGGATGTGAAGAGTGCATTTATTCATGGTGACCTTGAAGAGGAGATCTATATGTAGCAACTTTAAGGTTTCATTGAGGATCATTCACTTGTATGCAGGTTAAAGAATTCTCTTTATGGCCTTAAGCAAACCCCTAGGGATCGGTATGCCAAGATGGACATTTTTCTGTTTTTGCTTGGTTTTGAAAGATGTAAATATGATCCTACTATGTATTTGAAAAATTTTGGTGACTTATTGCAGTTCATAGTGTTGTATGTTGATGACCTTTTTCTTACAGGTAGCTGCACTAAAGAAATTGGATCAATTAAGTCTTCTTTGCACAGTGAATTCTCCATGACAGGCCTTTGATTGTTGAGGCAATTCTTGGATTGTAAATTCAGTAATATGTAGCAGGGATCAAGGTCATCCAACCAAATTATGTTGTAGACCTGTTATTGAAGTTTAAAATGGATGAATGTAAGGCAGTCAAGTTCCTATTCTTTTCAGGAATAAAACTAGGTGACTTTGGTGCATCTCCATTGGTGGACAACACATTGTACAAAAAACTAGTTGGGAGCCTATTGTATCTTACACACTCTCAACTGATTTGGCATATGTTGTAGGTGTTTTCACTAGATATATGTTGCATCCTCATGAGATCCATTGTAAGGCTTCCAAAAGGATTTTGCATTATTTGTAAGGAACCAGACACTTCGGGGTACACTATGTTGCTAGTTCTCCACTAGAACTAGTTGGATTTACTAGTTCTAATTAGGCTGGAGATTTCATTGATATGAAATCCACTTTAGGTTATGTATTCATGGTTGCACATGGTCCCATATGTTGTTCAAGTAAGAAAAGACGCACCATATCCTTCTCTTTAGCTGAGGCCAACTACAGAGGAGTAGTGAACACAACTACACAATGTGTGTGGTTGCAAGGCATTCTTCGAGAACTTGGACTTGCATTTGATTCACCCATATTCATTTGGTGTGACAATCAAAGTGCAATCAATATTTCCACTGATACACTGCAGAGACAAAGGACCAAACACATTGACATAGACATGCACTACATCTGGAGGTTGGTGCATGAGGAGGTGATATCCTTGCAGTATTGTCCATCTGCAGAGCAAACTGCTGGTATATTCACCAAGAGCTTCATAGAGAAGACATTCACCTATTTGAAATCCCTTCTTGGAGTGGGTGACACATGGTGATGGATGATATTCACTTTTAGATTTTGATCCATGTCCATTTTTTAGGGAAGATTTTGTTCCCATGTGGTTTTCCTCCTTACCTTGTTTTCTATGGACAAATACAATTTTATGTTGCATGAGGTGACTTGAGCCTTAGTTTTCTAGGCCTCAATAATTTTTGGTATAAGTTGTACTAAGTTAGGCTTAAGGGAGGGTGTTAGAGCAATAATCCACCTTAGTACCATGATCATACACCTAGGATACTTTTCATTAGCTTTATGCTATGTTATATGGTCTAGAACTTAGGCTATATTGATCATTTACTGAGAGTTGAGGCACTTCACCTTGATCATTTTCATAGTTTAGGTGCTCCACTTTGATCATTCTGATAGTCCATATGCCCTTATTGATTACATATCGTTCTCGATGCGCTCCCCATCCCTTGAATCAGGGAATATGTTTGACCTTAGGTGCTAGTGCATGTTTGTGGTGGTTTTTGGCCTTCCTTAATAATTTATTGCCTCCTAGAACCACTCCCACTCACCCATGTGCTCACCCACCGCTAGCATGCCTTCATTTATGATCCAACATGCTCGAGCCATGTTCACACTTGCAGTCGTGACAGTTTGGGATGGTTAGAGAGAAGATTGGTTCACCTAGGGGATTTGAGGGTCAAATCATAGTTTAACACATGTATGCATCCAGATGGCCTCCAAAGGCTAATGATTTATCCCAAATGTAATATAAACCTGATCCATACATATTTACATGTTGTATAGTCATAATAAACTCAGTTATTCACTACATTTGTGTATGATATTTTCACTCTTTCTAATGTTTTGTACATTTTTTGCGTGTAATATCGAATTTTGAGAATCCCTTTGGCTCCTAGATCATACTGTAAATCAATTCTCACAATGTATATGCACAAATTATAGAAAAACTTATACTATTGCAAAATAAAATAAAATTTAACCATGGGAACAACAACCTCCCAAGAGTATATCCAATAGTCTGCAAGCCAAATATACCAATAACTTGTGACTTAACAGGGGTTGAGACGTCCCGAATCCCACCAGGGTGAGCCTCTATCCCAGGGGTGGCCTACCCTTCGAGCCTTGTCACAACAGACCAATGAAGATCCCTACCCGTTGTTGGTTTTGAACCTATGATCTCAAGGGAGATAACACATGTTCTTAACCATTAGGCCCACTCATGTGTTCTTATCACAAATTATTTTATTACCAATAGAAGTATTTTTTTTTTTGTAAAACTTGCACCCACTGAATTTTGAACTAGTAACCTTAAGCAAGTGCTTTAAGAGTACATTCATTCACGAGGTGATGGGTATTACTAATAGAAATTACTAATTATATATATATAATTATAATTAAACTATAATTTAGTATTTATTTATTGGAAGACAAAGTTTACTTATAGAATTACAAAAAAATAAATATCATAAAATGGCAAAAGCTGGAAAATATGGAAAAAATGTATTTGAAAATTCAAGGAAACCATTAAAAAGAGACAAAAAGGAAATTACTTTAAAATTTTATTTCTAGCCAAAATAATTCATATTTTAAAAAGGACTTTGAAAAAATCTATGAAACAAATATACAAAATAACTTGGTAACATCTATATGCTCACTCACCTGAATTATCTGAACTTCTATCGATAAAGGTGGTCAAAGATACTATTCATGATAATCTATTTTGTGGTTATTTTCCTTTTACAAGGGCATTGAAATATATACAAGTGCCACAAGGCAAGGCAAGGACATGCCACAACCAATAGCCATAGCTTGGTTTCACTTTTGCCAACGTTAAAGCGTTGCAGAGCATGTCCTTGGAAATGTACATAAGCTGTGATAAGAGCTGTGAAATCAAAATGTATGACTTTATTTATTGTAGGAAGGAGCATAGCCTTTGCATCGGTGTCAATAAAGTTGCTGCCTAGGTGTCAATAAAGCTGCACACTAAGCTGCAACAGCCAGACTTATGAAGGAATGCAATTATATGCTGGTATCTTGAAGCTAATCAACTGAACATTTTGATGAGAGATATTATTCATTTAGCAGTCAATGGAAACACATGAGCATTAGAAAGTGAAGCCTGTAAGAGACTAAAATGGTTAAAAGTAATCAGAGGCGGCTGCTGCTTTTATTTCTACTTCTGTTTGAGTGAATATAGTACTGATGCTACGTTTACCTATCAATCTATCTTCTATTCAGATTTGGTGTTTCCAATGTGTTGGTCATTATGAGACCCACTTTAGTAAACTACCAAGCAGCAACAAATTAGTACAAACGTATTAGACAGTAGAATATCAATACTTGCAACTAAGGCTGTATTACAACTTTTCTCCACTTGTGGGAATCTGGCTACTGTTAGAGTAGTTTTCATTCTTTTGGAACTTGATCGACTATTCAAGACTTTGGGTCAGTTTAGAATGAGACAAACAAAATTCTATATCATCAAGTTTAATTCATTTGAACCTTAATCTACTTTTCAACATCTTAGGTCATTTAAAGTGGGCAAACAAAATTCCATATTACATCACACTTGATATAATTTTAGTTCTAGATCGTCTCTGACTCTTAGAGTAGCTTTACTTTTTATTCATTGGAAACTTCATCGATTTTTCAAGACTTTCGATCAGTCTAGAATGGGCAAACAAAATTCCATATTGCATATAACTTGAATCATTTTACATATCAGAATAAAACGTCAAACTAGTTTTTGATTGATTTGAAACTTACGTATTTTTCAAGCCTTCAAAATTATAAGAGAAAGTTGTATAATAGTTGGAAATTTGGATTATTTTTATATTAATAGGTGTTTATATTGACTCAGGTAAACATGTTTTTCTTAAATTGCTAGAGTATGAGACAGGAATATTGTTTTCTACTTTTATTATTTATAAAATCAAAATAACATATATATATATATATGATGATGATGATGATCCACTTAGACCAACTTTGGTCTATGATTTTAAGAAGGATAATACTTGGTTTACTTTAAAATCTTGTTCATGCACTAAAAAATCTAGCTAAAAAGCTTTTCAAGCTCATTGTATAGTTTTGGAAAGTTAGGAAGTTATAAAGATTTGTATTATAACAAATACTATAAAACTAAATTCTAATGTGGGTGTAAGCAGGGGACTCTAAGAGAAAGTAATTTTCATTATCAAGTCTCATAAACTCACACAAATGACAAACACTTTCCGTCCATGGATTTTTGGCTATATTAGTTTTCTTCCTTGCGATGGTTACTACAAATAGATACTTCTAATATTTCAAATTATTTTTAATGACCTCCTTATAGGATCTTAATTTTCTCTTAACCCCTAAATTTTAGGAAGTCTCTTGTTTCCCATGTTTACAAGAGGCACCTAGTCATAGCCATGC